>CM055198.1:22189535-22277035 GCA_029224185.1 Karalla daura
CCTCAAATTATTCCTAATAGTATTTAGGGAGAATCGCTGTGATATGAGTGTGTTGGGATTTGTAAATATCACCCAAAGGAAATATCATAAAGATACATTGCATTTGCTCCATCACAAGTTCCCTAAAACCTCTCTGAGAGAGGCGAGGGCTATATTTATCCAGCCCACTCACAAAAGAAAAATGGCTTTTAGGGAATAGAGTAAACAAATGTGACTAATATGAAGAAGTGTTGACGTTAGCCGCAGCACAGAGCCCACAATTATACCTTGTAAAGGCTGCTATGATGTTACTGAAAACACGTCCGCGAACGCATTCCTGTTTTTATGTACATGAGAAAAAAACAATCGCAATATAATTGTTGTCGTTTAAAATTTACAATTGCGCACATATAACATGTTAAACAAGTCCCAAACCGAGTTATCACAAAAACGATTACAGTAATGCTTTTATTAGCGGTGGAGCAGGTCTCTATATGCTGTTATCTGCAGGCACAGAACATCACATTCTTTATATTTCTTCCATATAATCTTGCAGCACATATGGAGCAATGATATTGTTCATTAGCACCAGTATCAGTCAGGGGGAAGCTGTGTATGAACAGCTAACTGCTCTCACACATTGATATCTGGCTGGACGAGAAAACACAACTTGTTTAGCTTAGAGAGACAGAGAGCGACCGCAGTCCCAAAAAACACTGTTTACGCAGTATTCTATATAATTTATTTGCAGATGCAAATAGTATATCCTGGTGGAAATTAGCCTTGCAATGTTTATTCCCAAAGTTTGTCACTGCCTTCAGGATTTCTCATGTTACCATGCAGATGCTTGTGAGTTGTGCTTGATGAAGGCCAGATTAAGCTCCTATAGCTCAGTGACATGACAAATACCTTGAAATAAATATTTTCTTTTCCGAACATTCTGCTTGATATTCGTCCACCTCCTGCATAATCATACACATTGTTTGTCTCTTATTATTGAGCTGTTTTACTCAACAATTACATTTGTCATTTTGTACTAGTAACCAGCTGCACACTGGAGCCTTGCATGGTCCGTGCATGGTGTCTACTCAACATTCACCACAAAACTGAACTTAAGTTACAGATGCTTCTCACCCCAGACTGGGCACAAATTTGTAATAATTGTGATGAAATTCACAGGGTTACTACAACAAAAAAAAACCCACCCCTAACCTGGAATATTAGTATCTGAAGAAAACATGGAAAATGAGAGAAAAAGCAAAAATGTTCTCTACCCAGTGAGTAGCACAGACAGTTCAGAAGGTTAGTCTCCCCATAAATTTGTGACAATTTCTGTAGCCATATATGGTACATCTTTTAAAATCCCACTTTTGGAAACAAAAGAGTAGGCAAATGTCCAAAATAAGGCGTACAACTGTAGTATATGACAGCAAGGGGCTTTGGGGGTGTCTTAGTGTATGATCTGACTGGAAAATGTCCGTTAAAAGTCCTGGAAAAAGATTTCAAGAAAAGAGTAGAATACTGAATACAAGTCCAGCTTCAACCTGAGCTGAATAATTATACCAGATTGCAGTCAAGGTCTTTCTGTTCAGCCTTTCAAGCTTCCAGACACATATTTAACCAAAGATGTATTCCTTCCAATGCATTACCATTGGACGCAGACCAGAGAACAGCATGATAGCAAATGAGGACCAGGCCCTGGACCTGCCTGCGTCCAAACTTCCAGAAGTCAAACGTAAAGCGACTGCCGTCCCCAGCCTCTCTGCGGTGGTCCTACAAAAGCACTTCCAGGACACAGAGCGTTGCACTAACCCTTTAAAAGGGTCCCTGTCATCATTAAGATAAGACGCAGTCTCTCAATCATGCTTTAGCTCGACAAAGTGCTTCCTCTTTGGCACACTCGTGTCTTTGGCACCTCTGTCCCCCTTCTCCAACAAACTCTTATCTCTATCAGCTCTCCCGGTCCCCCGGTCCTCCAAACTCTGCCGTCAGTCTCTCCCCCTCTCTCTCCTTCTCCCTCCATCTCTCTCTCGTTCTATCCACCTCTCGTTCCACGCTCCTCAGTCTGCCGACGTCCAATTTCGGAGTCAGTGAGGCGGCAGTCAGTCAAAGGATCCAGGTCACAATTTAAAATCTAGTTTATGAGAATCACTGCCGGTTGAGAGATAAAGCTGTTTTCAATCCGCTCACTTCCTTCCTCCGTATAACACAAGCAGTTATCTGCCCCAGCAAAGTGTCAGCTATTTTAGGATGCATGCGATATTCATTCTCTATGTCTGTGTGTGTGTGTGTGTGTGTGTCACTTCCTGCATTTTTTTTTCCTGCTGCAAAACAAAAATGGGAGAAAAAGTTTTATTCGCCGGCTGCAACCCGTTGCTTCTGATGTGAAACTTTTAAAAACTCCCGCTCACGAAGGCAAAACAGTTTCCCATTCTTCCAGCATCTGCTCCACAAGCTCCAGTCATCGATGACCCCCCCCCCCCCCCCCCCCCCCCCCCCCCCCGCCCCCCCCCCGCCCGGATAAACACTCTCTGGCATTACCGACTTGTGTGTAATACCGACAGCCACACAGTGAAATTCCAACAGTCACTCTCTTTGTTTAGTTTATATCTCAGAGAACAATATAAAGAGGCTGAGAAACAGGAGTGCGAGGGAACTCAAAGCGGCAGAGACTGTCACACGCTGAGACGCGGCGATATCACAGGAGGGAGGGAGCGCCGGAGACGGCCAAGTTGCGAGATCTATTTTTACATCCCATTTCAGAATGAGATAGTGTCCTTCTCTCACACCTCCCGCTGTGGAGGAAGCTAATGCAGGCCTATTTAATTAGACGTTGGCAGATTGTTGAGCCAACAGTGTAATCCAATAGAACGCCGCGCCGCTGCGGGGTCCTGCCTCCTCCGATGCCTCTTTGGCCCCATAATGCCGCTCAGTCAGCTCTTCGCTTTTTGTCTGCCCTTCGCTCAGCTTGTGACATCAATTTACATTAGGCTGCATTGAAACAAGATGCATCCTTCCCTCTGTGTGTGTGTGTGTGTGTGTGTGTAAGTGAGAGAGAGAGAGAGAGACACGCGCACACACACACGCAGCCCACTCTTCCCAGTTGAACTTGACATGTTCTCCTACCATTACACATTACCTTTCATGCTCATCTTATTAGCCTATAATAAGGCCTGTGTACACGCATGTGAGGGAGCGCGTGTGGAGCTCTCGTATGTATTTATCTTCCAGCCCGGGGACAGCGACTTACATGCACTTGCCTGAGGAGTAAATTACCATAGCAATGCAGCTGTCAATACTGCTGTATCAATGAGGGGACACAGTGGCAGGATCAATGAAAACATCTGAATAAGACGCCCTGGATGACAGACGCTCTGTCGCTTTAAAATTCTATTACTGCTGCAGCACTTGACCCCTCGCTGCCATTTATTACTGCCCCAAAGACTTATTAATATACAGGAGGGTATTAGGATAGGTAAACTTTAATCTCCATGGATCATGTCTTAATGTGGAATAAGAGGATGCACACAGTGAGTGAATTCTTAATGACACAGTGCAGTGTTAAGATCATCCATCCATTATCTCACCCACTTTGTACCTCAGACAGTGTCACACACAGGACGAAGGCAGGTAATACACAGCGGACAGGTCTCCAGTCCATCATAGAGCACACACACAGGGGTCACCCTCACACTCACACCTGGGAGCAATTGTAGAGTCTCCAAACGGCTCAGACCTGCATGTTTTTGGACTGTTGGAAGAAGTGGAGAAAACCCATGCAGACACAGAGAGAGCATGCAAACTCCAGACATAACGGTCCAAATGGAGTATGAATCAACAACCGTTGTACACTTACCACCGATCCGCCATGTGGCCACATTATGGTCACGGTCGTAAGTGGTGGGTGCACTGGAACAAAGACATTACTCCAGGGGTGTTACTCTGTGGAGGATAGCTGATGTATAGCTAAAACACAGATGTTGCACCTTCACTGAGGAGTGGCAGGAAACAAGAGGATGACGTGCAACATTTGGGTCGATGGTTATTTTTCCCTCTCCCTCGCTTTCTTTTGACAGTTTTCTCTTTGTTTCTTTGTTTTTACACATCAATAACTGTTTTTCGACAGAATAAACAATGCGCTCGAGACAAAAAAATTCAGTAATAGTTAAAAGTTTCTGATCTTTAAGAATTACTTTGCTTGTATATCTCAAAGGAACTTGGAACAGATGGGCGCCACGGAGGAGTTCACATATTAAATGAGTCCAAATCCTGAGAGTTTGTTTTAACCTAAATAACCGACTTTTGCGTCATTGTGATAAACATGGCACTTTTACTTTGGATGCTCCCCATCATAAACTTTAGCCCGCTGATTTCATGTAATAAATAACGTCGTGTTAATGTTTACGCATTCCTCAGGTCAAATTCTGACAAAATCGCAACGCATTTCTCATCAGGTTATGATATGTTTGTATGCAACTACCGAATGGAAAACTATGAGTAAATTGCAACCAGCGTATCCATCACAGAGTTGTATGTTTTCTAACATCAGTAAGACGTATTGATCTTTGTGCTGCTACGCGTACTGTACGCAGATTTATGGCTACGTGAAAACAACTAACAGCTTTATGACTGTAACATTGCAGTACACAGGTGATTGATGCTGGTACTGAAATCCAGGGGCTATTTTCCATCACATGTAAACTTTGCCTTGACCACACACGTCTGTCACCAGTTCAGAGAGCATTGGAGTGCGGTTGACAGATATATAAATGGTCATAAATGGTTCCCTGGACACGATGTTGAAAAAGCGTTTAACCCGGGAATGAATGATCCCTGGACCTCCCTGGATTTGCCCACATTAAAAAGACACTTGAGCATCCTGATACAAATATTGGGTGATTTGTCGGCATTTTTGTCATTTCATGACATTTTAAAATGACATTTTGTAAACTTCAGACAGCGTGAATACAATCAATACGAGACGAGCTCGGCCTGTGTTTCCAAGAGGCTTTTTGTAATTTAAGAGTCTGTGTACAAACATCTGATGATTGAAAAGCAAGTACTCGATTATGCTCACACACACACATGATTGGATCTTACCAGCTTGTAAATACTGAGCGGCATGGGCCAAATGTTTAACATTTACTGCGTGCCCCTCTTCACTCTCTCTCTCGCATTTCATTTTGCCCTCCACAAAGACCACAATGCACACATAAACCCAGGCGCACAAAAATGCACACAAACTCACCACCCAGTGCTGCCACAATACACCAAATGTCACCTTTTTTTTCAATGGAAACAATAAAATCCCCTCGGAGCTACCAGTGCCCTCAGGTCTCAACACATACACCCCTTGTTATGTCTTCTTCCCAGGGCAGGGAGTTATACATTATGTTATCTCTCCGATCTGCAAACCAGCTGCAACTGGAAATGAATTAATAACAAATAAAATGCACCCAGTACATAAAAATGTGTAGATTGCCCCGGGGCACCTAAACAGGAAACAGTGAAACAATTAGACTTCTTGTTTTGTTCTGACCTCTGTTTTGTTTTGTTCTGCTCAGCGGCTGAATAGAAGGAGCTGGAGATAGAGACTGTTGTTTTTCTGCGTCTGTAATCACCACGGCTAAGCCTCCCTGGTCATAGCAGGGGTCAAATCTGTGTGTGAACACCCACTTTTCATCCTACAGTGAAATTAAATACAGTGCTGGTGAACGCTGTAATTCTCCTGCTGACTGCAACCCACACCGAGTGCTGCGGTTAGCCACCCAGGCCTGCGCCGCGCACGCTAGCGATAACAGGCTGCGATACGGCGTCCTAATTGCTGGCCTGAGTGCTATTGGAGGGAGTTTTCAGCAGGTTTCTTTTTCACTTTCGCTCCATTTGATGTCTTTGAAGTTGCTCTTTTATCTGCTGTTGCTCCTGATGGCTGTTGTCTTTGGTGCGGTGCTGTGTGCGCCCTGCTCTTTGAGCACTGCTAACATGTAACAAAGGCAAGCCCTCAGAGAGAGGAGAAGAGCGAGGGAGCTCTCTCTCTCTTTCCCTCTTTCACACACACACGCACACACAGACACGCACATACTTTCTCACATGAATGCATACGCGCACCAGCACAGCCGTGCACAGTGTATACAGTGGCGTTTAGTCACGGCCATTTGCACTCAAGCTACAAAAAAAAAAAAAGACGGAGAAAGGAAAAAGAAAGAAAGCCTCTGCTGTCAGTGAAAACTGCTCTGTGTGGTTGTTTAACGTGCCCTGATTTGATAAAGGGCCAAGTGCGGGAAATGAGAGAGTAGTGTGTTTGTCTCTGGGGTTGTAGTGGGGTAAATATAGCAACAAGACAGCACCAGTTGATATGAAGGATTCCATGGTGTGGAGTGCTGTTGTGACTCACCAGGCTATGATGATCGTGTGTGTGTGTGTGTGTGAGTAGGTGCATTGTGTATGTGTGTGTGCATGTTTGCTTACAAGTACTTGCATTTATACATGTCCAGCGTTGTTCTCCATCATGAAGTTGAATGTAATTGGTTCACTCTGGAGTCTTCAGACACGGTGTACAATACCCCATTACAATAGACAGACAGAGACAGTGTGTGCTAGCATGTGTGTGCGTGTACGTGTGTGTGTGTGGGTCGAGGAGGGAGCAGGGGAGAGGCATTGAAGCGAGCAAGACGGGAAGACGGCGAGAAGAAGCCTGCACGGCTGGCTCCCGGCTGGCTGCACTGGTGTGCGTGGGTGTGTGTGTGTGTGTGTGTGTCTTAAGTGTGTGTTGAGAGGCAAGTGAGAGCGCTGGTCGTCTCCATGTCTAATCAGGAGAACACTTGTGTGTCCCCGTCTCGTTGTCTCCTGGGCCCCTCAGAGCAGAGGCCCTGCTCTCCACATGCTGATACAGCTGCTGGGCCGCTCCACGGGCACAGCCAGGACTGGAGCCGCAGCGTGCCGGGGAGTGTGAAACCCAGCGAAAATCTGCACAAAAAACTGCAAAAAATGTCTCCCAGTCCTGCAGGTGATGCTAAATGTAACCAGAGATGGCATCAAATCATTTCTGCAATGTTCCTGTGACATTTCAGACTTAATGGCACATTCTCAGGTTCAGCTCTATTTCTATTATTCTATTTTAAAAGCCTAGTAACAAAATGTGAGGCCTGTGGCTCTGCTTTTCTTCTCTAAATGAAACAACCTCTGTAGTAAATTAACTCTGAACAGCGTCATTAATGTGACACAACCATGCTGCTGATCTTGACCTCACTACAATACTCAATCACACACACACACACACACACACGCACGCACACACGCACACTCTTTCTCTCCATCTCTCTCTTCAGTCTTCCAGAACAGCGAAGTCAGGCGCGTCCTCGCGGCTCGGGTGCGCGCTACCGGCTCTCTGCTCCATTACAGGCGAGGCTCAAGGATCGATAATTCAATAGTTTTGGCGTCTTAATCCGAGATACACAAACACACGCAGACTCCGGTGCAGACTCGGTGAGCTCAGTATTAATTAATAGCTAAAGACGTTGTGTTTTGTGTGGAAATAGTCGGAAGGAGGGAGGGGTAACACAATCTGGATGTCTATAACTCTGGTGTCAGGTGTTTATTAAATGTTCAATAAGAGGCGGTTAAGATGTCAGGAAATGAATCAGCTGCATTTGTGAGTCAAGTGAATCGGGCGTTAATGAATTCCTCCTTAAAAGATGCGTGATTTTTGCAGAGATGCGTGTATGTTTCTCATGCAAACTCGGGGTCACGACACACAAACCGAGAGCATTTCCATTCATTCACATTCAACTGCAGTGCTATGGAATAGCATTAACCTATGTGGCTTTATGTAAAAAATGTAAATATCTTTAAACAGTATCGATTCGGGCCTGATAAAAAAAACGCATCCGAGGCTTTAAAGAGCACGAAAAATGTAATTAGATTAAAAAATGCATCTTTGTTTGCTTAAGTCTCGGCTAATTTGACTCCATATATCTAACATGATAATAAAACCACGCGTTTCAAGTGTTTCAGTGCTGCAAAACTTTCATCTTTACGGCCCCTGACTCTGTCTTTTTCCGTCCTTTATCTGCCAGTTCCTCTAGCTTGTACTGGAAATTAACCAGTCCTCCCTCTCCAAACGCTGCACAACCAAAATGATGAATAATGCATCGGTTTGGCACAGACAAATGTTGCTGCCTAAACGGGCCTGTCACAACTGTGGCCTTATCAAAAGAGCTATAGCTACAGGCATGAATTATTAAAACTCTGCTGCCCTCAAAGCTGCAACACCCACAGCAGCACAAATAATAATAATAATAATATAATGTCAACTCATTAGAGAAACTTCCGTTAATTTATTGTAGGAACGAAAAACATTTTGTTTAAGGTGGATCACGTTTCACATGTGATGGAAAAATGAAATAAAACAATTTCATGAATATTTAACTTTTTTTCTCTTCCTTTAGAAACCCGTGCCTCAGGTAAATTTCACTTTTCACTGTTTATAAAAACATCAAAATTACATACAGAAAGCACATGATTTTTTTAATACACGGAAATTCGGAAAAGTAAAATACAAAAATGAAACAAATTCCCCCACAAGGCATTCATAAAGCCACTAAATAATAAAAATAATGCATGTTTTTTTCTGGTGTATAAACATATTTTACACGTGCCCGTACCGCCAGTTTTCGTGGTGTGTCTGTGTTGAAAGGTGACAGTAGTGACTCTCCTTTACAAGGGGGATGCTGCTGGACGCAAAGCCTCAGGGTCCTCCTGACTTCACAAAGTTCAGCATAGCCTACACATTGGATTATAATCTCACATTTGTGGCCTGTTCCCCCACACTTTAATCCACCTTTAATCAGGTCCAAAACTGGATCAGAGAGGGGGCGAAATAGGGGAAGGAAGGAAGGGAGAGAGAATCATGCAAACCTGCCTGGGCTTTTTATTTCGCTTTTTTTTAATCTGAACAAGAGACACTCTCACTTTCTCTTTTTTTGCACCAATACACATAGATCCTATGTATTTTTGTATTTTGCACTCCTGCAATGATGCCCATCCCTCGTGGATATTTTGTCCTATCGCACTGTAAAAAGTTTTTTTTTTGTCCAACTTAGGGTGTTGTAACCTGATTTCCCGAGGGGGTCAATAAAATTTCAATCTATCTCAGAGGGAGAGACACTGTCACACGCACAGAGAGAGAGAGTTTTAGTAGCGAGGCCAGCCTCTATATGAAAACAGAATGGGTCGCCTTGTTTGACAAAGTATCGACCACCCCAGCTGCTGCTGCATCCTCCATCCTGCTCCTCTTCTTCTCCTTCTTCTTCTTCATCCATTCATTCTTCTCCGAAAAACAAAAAAATCTGCGCAGGCTCTCGGGGTCACAGTCTTTATCTCATAAATATTCTTATAGTTATACTCGTCGTCCTTCATTTAGAAAAAAAATAACAGAAAAAAAAAACAAAACAAAATAAAAACATAAATATGGTCCTTGGGTCGTGTGTTTAATGTTTTTCTTTTGTTTTTTTGTTTTGTTTTTGTTTGTTTTCTTTTTCGCGGCTGTCCGTCACAGGCCCAGCGCCGCAGCGTGCTTCTTGGCCTTCAGTCTCAGGTCGGCGATGCTCGAGTTCTTGCTGGTGTTCTTGGCCGCGGCCGCCGCCGCCACCACGGACGCTGCGGAGGCGGAGTCTGCGGCCAGCGTTGCCAGGGGCAACCCGAAGGGCGGCGCGGGAAACATCATGTAGGGCGCGTGCGCCGCCAGGTGAGAGTGCAGGTGGTGCTGCGCGTGCGCCACGGCGCTGTCCAGCTGCAGCTGCGCCTGCACCTGAAAGGAGAAGGGCGGCACGTTGCAATGACTATCCTACGGGACGGGACGCACGGATAGATAGAGATATAGAGGGTGAGGGGGTGGGGGTGGGGGGAGAGAAGGGGGAGAACATGCGTTAACTTTGCAGCGTCATCTGCCTCAACAACCCAGTCCGCACCCTGTGTGTCAATATATACGGTCAATAGAGCTTTTACAGGTGTTTGTGGGCCTACTTCTGAAGCATATGACCATAAAGTCTATCTATCTATCTATCTATCTATCTATCTATCTATCTATCTATCTATCTATCTATCTATCTATCTATCTATCTATCTATCCATCTATCTATCTACCTACCTCTGGACACACGTTTCATATGTTATTGGGAAAAAAATAAAACATTTTTCAATGAATAATTCACCTTTTCCTTCTTTGTTCAGAAACAGTGCCTCAGGTAGAGTTCACTTTTCACATTAAAATAACATACAGAAATCACTAGATTTTTAGATGTTTTACATCTGGAGGCGCTAAACTTTCTCCACTCTCCCATCCAAACCTTGTGTAAAATCACTTTATTTTTAGTTGTTGCTTTTACACTAATATAGTTCATTTACTCCCATGCACAGTACTGTTTCTGTGAGAGCTAGATGATGTAATGTAATGTAATGTAATGTAAAACAGACAAATTTCCCCATGTTATTAGCGTCTTCTCTTCTACTTCTGAAAGCACTAAACGTGCTGCTGGTTCATAACCACATCGTTTTATACGCTTTATACGCTTTATACCTCATATGCTATCACTATGTTTTTATTAGCTGTTATTTATTATCAGTCCTGTGTTGATTTCCCTGGAGTTGCCCCAAATAATAAAGATCTCAAGACTAATAAAGTTCTTTGAAATTTAATTTGGCATTGCTTGTGCCTATGTGTGCTGTTTGGAGGTCATTTTCTCTTCAAAATCAAACAGTAAAATCTGTATGAGAGCTAGGCATCCTATACGGCCTCTGATTCATTTTAGTTGGGATTAAAACCTAGTTCATTAATTAAAACATTAGTGTGTTGTTATGATGCATCCATGGTTTAGAGGTCCAGAATTTCCTTTTACTTATGTGAATTGTCAAAGGTGGATAAATAAAGCCCTAAACCCAACATAAGTAAGTAAGAATTAATAAGATATGGATGACCAAGTGCTAGATAACTTTATACACTGCTTCAGATTCAGTTTAGGTGGGGTTGAAACATAAATACTTAATTATATATTTATAACATGAATCCTTAAAGCATGTACATTAAAGCCTTAAAATGCTTTGCATACAATGTATTCCATTCCCTTAAAATGAAATTCATACCTCACACTTTGGGTTACTTCAGCATTGTGTCTCGTATAAACATGAATAAATGTAAAATAGACAAATTCCCAAGTGTAAGTATTTAATTCCAACCATGTAACTGTTCTCTGATTACCATCTTATTTAATTGCTGCTGCACTGGAATATAGTTTGTATTCTAAAAGCACACGTATCTCTCTGTATTCCTATACTCCTCAACATTGGCTGTAGGTGTGTAAAAACAGCACCCAGTGGGACTCCAAGGTGCACAACTGCACAGTTATTTCATTTTTCTCAATTGCATCGAATAAAACCTCAACTCTACCTCTGGGAATCCTGGCTCTGCCACATAATAAACCCTAAAACCAGGCCAGAGTGACTCGAGGGCTTCGCTATAATGAAATACATCATTTCACTCGTCTGACCAAACTCCTCTGCTTCATGCATGTGTCCAAAAAAAACCCAAACCGACCCCTCTGTGGACATTTAGAGCCTATTTACTGGTGATTCACATAAATAAGCAAACAAACCATGCGTGAAACAATAGAGGGGAATTTTCCAATTAGACTGCTACAGGCTCTGCTTCTTTATTCTCTGTCAGTGTGGCAATAAGAGTTCATCTAGCCCCTGAATGAATGCATGTATGGCGGAAGCTGCAGTCTACGCATAGCGCTGGGGGCAGAGCCTGTGCCAGGACAGCAGTCCTGGGGCCCGTCTGTTTTTTTTAAAGACGAGACGCTTCAAAGTGACTTGCCTGTTGGAATGGCATCCGTAAAGCCCCCACGTTGACATATGGTGCCACACGACAAGCCTCAAACTGGTTCGCTGCTCCAATCAGGACTCCTGCAAACACACAAAGAAGTGAGAGGAGCATCCAAAAGCTGCACCTGAGTTTGGTCCAGGTGCGTAAAAGCGTGCGTGAAGTGGGAATAAAGCACAGCCTTTTATTGTCTCTCTAAACGTGTGTGTGAGTGAGTGCGCGCGTGTGTACCTTTATGTAGCTGGTTCTCCTGCTTTCTGCACTTGGCTCTTCTGTTCTGGAACCAAACCTGCAGGGACAGAAATTAATTAGAGAGCCACTGATTGGCAGCTGCTGCTGGTAGTGCTGTTTGGTGCTGAGACCGTGTGTAATTCCTCTCAAAGTGACAACAACCGCAGAAAAACAATATCCCCGAGGAGCCCTGCAATATTAATGACACTGCTTAACCCCAGCCGGATTTGAATTATTACATTTTTAGCGAGAGAGAGAGGGCATGGGAACACAAATGCAGGAAAAGAAGAGGATGAAGGAGAGGGAGGGATGGAGGGGTGGTTACAACCTTATTAGGGGAATAGAAACACCCTTGTTGGAAATGTGCAGGACGATTGGACTATAATAAATAACCTTGTCAGCGCTGGTTTCATCTTTCTATAGATTAGTGTCCCCGAAGAGTCTCAGATATCGAATAGCAGCCAGTGCTATTACGAGGACATCAGAGAACATCTCCCTCTCTCTTTCTCTTTTTCCATCTCCCTCTCATTAAATGGCCGCTGAAATTAATTACCCTTATCTGCAGAGGAAAAATCCATGTAGGAGAAAAACGCTTAAATGCCTAATCACTACCATAACACACACACATGCCCAGCTCTCTCGTTCTCCCGCACACACACACCCACACGCACGTGCACAGTCCTCACACACACCGAATGAAAGCAGCTTCAAAGACATCTCACTCTGTTGAAATCGACAAGCGTCATTTTCAGAGGAACCGCCTTGAAACGCAGATTAAACGATTAATCTGCTTGTGAAAACCTCGCAGACAAAGCATCGGGCTAAATTAGCCCCTCACACAATACACAGTGTGTCAATCTGGAGACTCCCCCTGCACATTATATCATACACATACACACACACACGATTGAAATATCTTATTGATTGGTGCCTGTCAGCTGGCTTCACTTATCGATATGTCAATCGGAAGTGCTTTTGTGCACGCTTCAGGTGTAATTTATGGCGGTGATGAAAGAAAATGCAATGCTGCGATCGATCGGGGAGGAATTTGGGGAGGAGAAATCAAAATATATACGTGGTTTCTTGATGCATGCAAGTGGTTGAAGGAGAGAGAGAGAGAGGGGAGAGAGAAAGGGAGCTGCTCTTGATTTGGATAGAAAATAATACATAATTTATGCAAATCCCCGAGCTGTGCTCCTTGTCCGGGACACAATAAAACGCCTTATTGGGGAGATTCCAGTTCAGCCCAGCAAAAAAAGAGCTTGCTTTAACTTTTTTCTAAGGGGGTGAGATCAGGCTGTGGGGCTTTTGGGGTCTGTTTTATGATTTTTTTTCTATCTTCCACAGCAGAAAAATGGAGAGAAATGCCCCCTCAGAGCCGGACCACAGTGCTTTAAAGCGCTGATAAATCAGATGAGAGGAGATGTCTATATGTTCATCACCCTCCTCCCCCCTGCTCCCGTTACACAAGCCCCCCTCCTCCTTCTCCTTCCTCTTCCTCCTCCTCCCTCCTCCTCCTCATGCTGGGTTTTACTGGTCGTACTGGGTTTCTGCGCAGATGGTCTGTGCCCCCCCCCCACCTCCCGACAAACAGGGCCTGTGCCTATCTGCCTGTATGCATGCATACACGCACCCAGGAAGTGCAATCGAATATTTGGAGGCTTGTTTGTGTCGTTTTTGGGCAATAAAGATTAGAGCGAGTCCCGTGACTCGGCCAAGGCCTGATTCAGACAACTGGGCCACACCAAACAATCAAAACATGCTGGGAGGAGGAAGGTAGAGGAGGAGAAAAATGGCTGAAATAGTGTCTAACTTATTGAAACTTGCAGGGTCCTACTGTGGGGACACATACTCATAGATGAGCAGTGTTTGTGTGTGTATGTGTAGACGTTTATCTTCAACACAAAATGTGCCCACTTGATAGTTTCGCCAAGCTGGAGAAGGTGAAAGCCATTATGTGGCACGTCAAATAGGGTAAAAAATCTCTAGAGATTAGGTTTTGGTGCCGACTGTACGTTTGAGTGTGTGTGTGCCAAAATGTGTGTGTACGTGTGTGAACGTGTGGGTGGGCGGTGTGTGTAGCATCCTCACACGGTCTGTGCTTGATGTTAATTTATCAAAGCCCAAAAAAACTGTTTTATTACAAACACATTTATTATTGTTATTATTATTATTATTATTATTATTATTATTATTATTATTATTATTATTATTATTATTATTATTATTATTATTATTATTATTATTATTATTATTATTATTATTATATCGCTGTTGTTATTATCATATTATTTTCTTATTACTACTACTACTACTACTATCTAATTATGGATAAGTTGTATATGACCCCCATTCATACGTTTGATAATATTGCCAGTGATGAAATGTGAGTAACTTTAATTCTGTATTGTAATTTTCTTACATTTTTTATTTCTTTCACAGGTTGTTAAGATTTAGAAACGTCTCATTTAGCCGTTCATCATCAGCGTTATTATTATAATTATTAAAATAATAAGATTAGATTACACTATTATCATTAAGCTTTTTATAATTAATATTATTGTTGTTGTTATGGTCATTATCACCATCTAAATCGTGTGGATCAATCCACCATCAATTGTCCCTGACCCACATTTACACATTAAATAATGATGTGCTATGATTAATTTTTAATGCTTAATTTCTATTATCTGTGATTTTAGATGCAGAAATGCGCCCTCCATCCACACATCATTATTATGATCATAATGATTATGCATGATGACTGCGGTGCCTACCTGCACCCGGGCCTCGGACAGGCCCAGCCTCTGGCTCAGCTCCTCCCGCATGAAGGCGTCCGGATAGTGCGTCTCATCGAAGAGTCGCTCCAACTCGTTGAGCTGCTCCAGGGTGAAGTTAGTCCGACTTCTCCTCTGTTTGATTTTAGTCTGAGCCTCGTCCTCGATGGGCTTCGAGTCCTCTTTCCTCTCCTTCACGTCCGTGGTGCCTGCAAGGCAGACGGCAGGAGAAAATTCACATCAGGGGTCTGTGAACGCAACACTTCAGCGTGACTGCATGTCTAACTCCTGCTGCAACTCGGGCCTGGAAAACTAGTGTGTGAGCAAACGCGTCTGTGGTTATAACACTAGAAATCTCCCTCAGATGATGAATGCATGTTCTGCAGACTGAAACCAAAGCTGTTCTGAGGGAGGAAAGAGGAGACAGACAGACATGCCCTCCCTGCAATCAGAGAGCACCCGGCACCCAGCGATCAGACCTCGGATGTTTTGTAGAGCTACATAAAGCTCTTTAATTATTAAGCGCTTATAAATATGCAGGGCTGTGCCCACTGTTGGCTGTCTGATCGGAGCTTGTCGCAGCTTTTAACCACGCTGCCCGGGACGAGCAGATGTCATTTTAACAAGACATCTCTCCCTGACAGTCTCACATCTTTTCCACCAAGCCGGACAGATGCTCCACTTGTCCCCGAAATGTCAATAAAAATCAGATAAAATTCCAAAATAAAATCTCCGATTCCGACTCTATTGGCCTGTTCGGACACATTAAACGCGATTAAACTCATTTACCGTGTCAAATATTGTCTGATAATGAATTTAATCTCATTATTCCTATTTTGCCTCGTATATAATAAAAGTATTGTTTTTGTAGGGACAGGGCACATAATCCCCCACTCTTATTGCCTCTCTATGGGAGCAGATATCAGATAGATAGTGTAGCCAGATGTGCTGTGTAACACCTGGATACACACACTATACAGCTATGACAGCACCTGATCACACACACGATGTGAGTGTGCGTGTGTCAGCTGTTTGGAGACATTTTCATTAAAATGTAGAGGAAAGAGGTGACTGACAACCAGCCAGCCCCAGACTTAAAAGATAAAAGAGGAATAAAGGAGCTGCACCTCTCTGGGAACATCGCCTTTAAACATGCGACATAAAATCTGCTCGTTTTCGCCTCAATCCTGCGACATTGTATTCTAATTTTCCACATAATTTCCTCATTGTTTCCGTATAATGATAATAATATTAATAATTCTGGCGCAGGCCTTTTGTCATGCATGGGATTAAACTTTTACACAGTGCCATAGCAGACATTTTGCGCTGTAGCATCTCAACGAGATATTGAAAATAGTAAATAATCTGAGGTTAGAAAGCTGCACACAGGGATATGCATTTTAATTCTAATCTCTATGCAATATTACACGTCATAAAAACTCTTTGTATGCACAGCATATTTCAGCTTCCAATATTTACATTATTCTTTGTATTTACATGTATATTCGGTTTTTGTTGGCTTTGTGTTCTTTTTTTACCCGCTGCGTTGTCCTTATTTAAAAACAACGAAATTTATTCGGTGGGGAAAAAAATAATAAATCATTTTTAAAAACATAACAATAAGAGTTCACATTCACGCAGAAATTGCGTAGCCCATATTGCCCAGGAATGAGAAGAAAGAAGGAGCTCTTAGTGCAACTACTGCTTTCGGATGCAAACTGCATGGGACCGATTCATTTGGTGATCCTGTGATTTTGTTCCTCCCTGCTCTCTGCAGAGCTGTAACTTTGAGGCAGGATCTCCTCAACTCTTATTTCTGCAGGTTTCCGAGCTGTTGTTGTGTGTGTATGTGTGTGCATGGCTTCTCCCACCTACCGTCTATGAGTTTGGGGCTGCCCGCCGCCTCCCTGCCTCTGTCCGGGCCCAGCATGTCGGGCTCCGTGCCCGGGGACAGCGCTAAGCTCCTGCTGAGCGCGGCCGCCGCCTCCTCCCTGCTCCCGGGCTCCGCCGCCGTTAAAGACTCCCGGCTGCCCGCTCTGGACGCGCCGGTCTCCAGCACCTCCCGGTACGTTATCACCTCCTTCTTCTCCTTCACTTTCTGGTCGAAAGACTTAGACACGAAGGCGGTGAGCTCTTCCATCTCTTGTTAAAAAAAAAAAAATCTCATGCACACACACCGCACACCTCCGCACACACACACCTCCGACCACCACCACCAACGCACACACACTTAAGACATCAATGGTGTGTCTGGTGTAAAAGTCGACCCCCCCTTTGGAAAAAATGAGACGAGGTGATGCTGCCAAACTCTGCGAGAAGAAGGTGAAAAATGTATAGCGGGGATCTGTCCTTCTCTCCTTCTCTCTCTATCTGTGTGTCCTCCTGTGGAAGCGGAGTTGGGAACCTGCTGCTGATCCTCTATTGAAGTCACAGTATTTATACTTTGCGGTGCCTTGCCCCCTTGATCCGTGCAAATTACCTCCCCTCAGGATGCCGGGATGAGCCCCCCTTCCCCGTCACTGATACAGGAGAGAGAGAAGAGGAGGAAAAAACAACATTAAGCGGCGGCACAAGCGGCACAAGCAGCGTCGCTATTGGCCATTAATCCGAGATTGACAAGAAGGACTAATTAATTTAATTAAGCGCTCATTCGCTGCTATTGTCCTGAGTTAGTTTTTTTAAACACCCGGGAGATGATCACGGATCTCTCTCTCTCTCTCTCTCTCTTTCTCTCTCTCTCTCTCTGCAGGGGTGTGGCTTAACAAAAATGACAGAGAGAGAGAGAGCGAGAGAGGGAAGCACATGGATGAGGATGAGGAGTTCTTCCTCAGTGTATCTCTGTGATCTGGGGGGGGAGAAATAAGTCACAGCCATGGCAAAGAAGAGCGAGGGAGAGAAAAACGAAAAGCAAAAGAAGGAGGAAAGAGATGGGGGAAGAAAATTGGGGGAAAGCGGACGAGCTGGGAATGCCGCGAGGATTCCTTTTCTTTTTTAGAGGAAGAAGCTCCATGTGAACATATTTGGGTTTATAACCCCCCGAGTTGCACACAGCGGGTCCAGGCCTGCTGCAGTTATTCCGGAACTTTCCTTTTCTTTATGTTTTTTTTTTCTATGCACGTGAGGCGTCACCTTAAGTTAGAAACCCAATTTCACAGCAGAATAATAGAGTTACAATGTGCAAAATTCATATAAGAGGCCTAATTACGTCTTCATACAATTATAACTTTTGGTAATATTGATATTATCATTATTATTATTATTGTTATCATTTGAATTAAGATTATTATTATCAGTATTATCTCTATTCTCGTTGTTGCTGTAATTATTATTGTAATTGTGATAATAATAATAGTTTTTGTTATTAGAGTTATGCAGGTGTAAAATGCAGGTATCAGTTTGACGTCAGAGGTTTGCGACCCTCTGCAACCTTTGTATGCTTTTTTAACGCTATGCAGCCTTGTTTTATGTTCCTAATCGGCAATTATGTATGTGAAATTGTCATCATTAGCGGGACTATATCGCTTAATATTAATCCTCAGTGGAGTTTTTCTATTTTTTATAAAGCCATTAGGATGTTAAACAGCAGCTAAACGTTTAATTATAATGCCTCTCTCGATGCCATCGCCATTGGGCTCACTAATTAACGTTTTCAACTAGGCTTTTTCTTTTCCTTCCCCCTCTCTCCCCCTCTCTCATTTTTCTTGCTCCAGATGAAATTATTTTTGCCTATATTTGCAAAAATAAATAAACAATGCTTCCTGGCAGTGGTGGAGGTGGAGGTGAGGGAGAGCAGAGAAGGATGAAGAGAGAGAGGGAGGAGATGTAGATCCAGGAGAGACTTGAAACCAGATACTACGGATTCTCAACACGTCGGAGTGAATTTGATGCAAAATTAACCGTGTTTACTCATAATCTATATAAAGCCCCATTTCCACACAAGGGGCTCTAACAATTGGCCTAATTAAATATTAACCATGTTTCAGTTTGAACCTTAGGCATTACTTACGATTATTTCTGCTGCTGCTTAATTCCTAAACCGCCTCTTGTATCTGTTTGCAGTGAAAACCTCATGAACTTGTTCTGCGTGTTATTGATCCACTCGCAGTCATTTTACAAGCAGCACCTTTAATATTATGTTCGTTAATCTGAGTTGCTTGGGAATTATTTGGATGTGATGCACGATGCAAATGATCACTGAGAGATGCACAGTTACGCACGTTTATTTCTGTTCTCAGAGCGAAATGAAAATATGTGATAGCCACATTACCTTGGACTATTTTCAGTGATGAAAAGGTTAAAATAACGTGAAATTAAAACAAATTAATCTATCTATCTATCTATCTATCTATCAATCAATCTATCTATCTATCTATCTATCTATCTATCTATCTATCTATCTATCTATCTATCTATCTATCTATCTATCTATCTATCTATCTATCTATCTATCTATCTATCTATCTATCTATCTATCTATCTATTTATCTATCTATCTATCTATCTATCTATCTATCTATCTATCTATCTATCTATCTATCTATCTACCGAAAGGATGCTACAATACACACATGAATCAGAAATGTCAGTTGCTGACGTGATGTAACGCCATTAATTGACCTAATGAAAAAGTGGTCTTTATATTTTTATGAACCGAATCAAATTGTATCCTAAGACCTTTAAGTAGAATAAAACGGTCTGTTTGTTTGTATAACTGTTCACATTAAGCTGTCTTGTGCGTTAAAGTGCAGAAGAGCCGCAGCATTTCTGGCTCATTTGCAGCACAGTAGAGAGCGCAGCGCAATCGATCGCTCTGTGTTCGACTCGGCTGGGCTGCCTGGATCTGATCGATGCGCTCCGCTTCGGCTAGTCCAGCCTTGACATCAGTGCATGGCAGAGTTGTGGATCCTTGCAGCGATTCAAAGGTGAGGAGCGGGATCTTCAGCCTCAGGTACCTCCTTTCTCTTATTTTAAAGCCATGTATTTGTCCTTCATGGATGTTCGGTGAGGGAAGTCTGAGTTACATTTATCGCAAGGCTTCAGTCAAAGCAGGAACCACATCATAGTGGAGCTATCTGAGCTAGCCTGCTAGTTAGCCTCCACAGAACACACGTTTATTTATTCAAAGCTCTTAACTATTAAATGACGATGTGACAGGCATGTAACCAGAGTTGTATCGATCATTTAACATTGCAACATTACATTCATCTGTGTATCCGTCAAGCTAATCTACTTGTTCTTTTAGGTAGCACCTCTTAGCATCTCTGCTCACAGAAGCTGCATTGTCACATTGTTTTGTTTAAAATAAAAAGAAATGTGTGATGCGTTGCTCTGTGTGTTTACATAGATATCATAGGATTTTCTTTGCTGTGTGTGTGTGTGTGTGTGTGTGTGTGTGTGTGTGTGTGTGTGTGTGTGTGTGTTGCAGCAGCTGACACACAGACAGCCAGCATGGGACGACGCTCGTCTGACAGCGAGGATGACAGCCGGGGCAGGAAGAAGAGAAAACAGCGTCGCCGCTCATCCTCCTCTTCCTCATCCTCATCCTCGTCCTCGGGCAGCAGAGTGACCAGCAGCCGGAGCCGCAGGTCCAGTCGGAGGAGCCGGTCCCGCTCCAGAGACAGGAGGTGAGAGGACACACCTGCAGAGGCGGTGCTGATGGTGCAGCATCTCCCTGTGACGGGCATGAAGCTGCAACACACTGTACATCTTGTGTCTTATGAACTAAGTTTGTTGTAAAAAGATGAGAGCTGTAATCCCAGTGTTTACAAAAGTGATTGAGGTAGAATTTAATTTTGGAGCCCATTCCTCAGAGCAGAAAGAGTCCAAGATGAACAGACAGAAGAGAAGAATTGAAAATGCATGGCATGGTGTCTTGGCAAACCGTGGTGAACTGTCTCTGGTTTGAGTCCTGGTCAAGGAGCCTCTCTGTGTGGAGTGTCTGTGAGTTTTCTCCCACTGTCCAAATAGTGAGTTCAAGTGTCTAACTTGGTCTTAAAGGATAAATAGTTTGTATGCGTGTGTGTCCTGGACGCACCTGTCCAGGGTGTATTCTCTGCTTTGGTCCTAAGTGTGCTGCCATCTTTGCATAGAAGAGGCTCATTGATATTTGGCCAAGGAGGATTGAAGGAATAGCCAGCATGCGCTGTGTAGTGATGCTTCCCTTCATTCAGTTGTTGCAGTCTTCCAGTCAGAGTGTTTTAGTGAGCCACTGCCACAGCGCATCCTCATCATCCAACTCTGTGCAGAGTCTTCTAGGAAACAACGGCCATAGCTGCATTATCAGAATACCTCCAGCTGCCTCTGAATGACGCAGACATCTGTCTGCTGTCTCACAGTCACCTCCAGCCTGGCTCCTGACAAATGACAACAACGTGACAGACATTTTATACAGTCTATGTATGTTTCTCATATTCATGGGAGGACAGCATGTGTAACCCTTACCTTTATCCGTCTTTCTTAACCTGAGTAGCGTCAGCCCGGCTATAGTTGAGATCTCACCATGATGCTGGCTGAATCGCTTCATCAGAATAAGTTTTATAGCTGTTGTTGTTCATATTTAAGAGATATTTGAATGATGTGACAGTGAGCCAGTATGAACAAACTTCTAGACCCTGATAGTGAAGCGGCTAAATGTGGCTCTGATTCCTTTCATTTCACAGTTCGTACCTGTTCTTCAATTTACGTTAATTCGATGTTTTGTACATACAGCAAATGTCACAGATATAAATACTGCACTAAAATCATATGAAGATAATTCATCATCGGACTGATACCTGCATCACATGCTTACAACAGATTTATGAGTTGCACCTCATATGTCTATGATACCCCACATTGTTACTGAGCAGATCCAGAGCATGGGGCATCATTTGAACTGGTAAGTGACTGGATTGGCCTCCTCCATCCGTTCAGCCTCCATCCATCCACAGCTGCCACTGGCTGTGCTGGGGCTGCTCAGACAAGGCCAGTTGATAGTAATTATTTATGAGGCTTGGTCAAGGTCCATTACTGCTGATTGGAAGTCATTGCCTGTCTGTACAGAATGGGGCTGTGGGTGGGCGATGTAAACCCTGGGACCATAGTCCCTCATCTATTAGCCATATGTTAAGATCAATTAACCAAGGCCCTGAGCATGTGTGTGTGTGTGTGTGTTTGTGAGAGAGACTACTTCCTTAAATAGGTTCCAGTGAAAGAGGACACACATTCAGGGGCATATTCAGCATGCACACGCACAAGAATAACAAGAACGACCTCTCATGTGGTTTAGCAGATCAGAGCTTATGCTGGTTACATCTATCTATCTATCTATCTATCTATCTATCTATCTATCTATCTATCTATCTATCTATCTATCTATCTATCTATCTATCTATCTATCTATCTATCTATCTATCTATCTATCTATCTATCTATCTATCTATCTATCTATCTATCTATCTATCTATCTATCTAATAACATTACAAAGACAGGTGAGGACTGGTGAGAAAGTGAAAGAAGAGAGAGTGAAGAAATCCAGCTTGTTAGGTGGAAATCTCCTCTATGAACGGGCACTTCCCCACTCGTACGTTTTCGAGCCATTATGTTTTTATTACATTTACGTTTAGCGATGAACAGCGGCTCTCCAGAAAAACCCCAGCTCACTCCTGCGTGTTTGTTCTGCGTGTGTGTGAAGTGGTTGAACGAGGGCTGTGGAACTTCCTTCACAGGCCCCGCTCATGGGATCCAGCCTTTGGAATACTAATGGATCTTTCCTGCGTTACTCTAAGTGGTACAAATCTGGTTTGATAGTACAGCCTCTGTGTTATTTGTATTGCTTTCCTTTTTCTTTCTCATCTCCTCTATCTTGCAGAGCTCCCATAGGACTGTGTATGTGTTTTTTCCCTCTCTCTGCCTCCCTTTCTCTCTCTCTTTTTTAGCAGGCATGTGCTGAGAAGATTTGGGTATTTTTTGGCTTTGGTGAAACAAAAGGGAGAGACTTTAAATAATGAATATTGCTCAAACTGTTTGTGCAGTCGAAGACGGGGGGATGCTCCGCATTTACATTCACCCCCATAAATGCCTCCTGCTACATGATATCAATAGGATCGCGGTGTGAGTGGTGTTTGGAAAATAGACGCTACACACACTGCTGTAGCCACATTAAAGAGGAGCGGAGAACCAAAGGGCCCCTGTGGAGGAACTGTAGGGCAGCCCGCATGGCTCTGCTCTCTCGGCCGTAGATGAGCGTGTTCTCGAATGCAAAGCAGCTGCCAGCTCGGCTGACAATAGCCCAGGTTTGCCCGGGACATAAAGGCACATTTACTGCTGAAATTAACAGCAAAACAGAGCTGAATGACTCGGGCATTCACTTGTATAAATTTCAGATCAGAGTGTGATTGAACACAGCAAGTAGTAGTAAACGGTGCTTGTCCAGTTGGATGATGTAAGGAACTGTCCAGTGATGCCTAATATGGTAGTAAAATTACCATCACTACTAATAAATGGAGCCTTGTTGGGAATGCCATGATGATCGGCCCAAAGCAGACTGCTTACATGTAGAGCCGGGTCGATGCTTTGCTCTTCAGATCCCACCAATCATAATGTTGAAGGACTGATGTTTTTGTCGTTCCAGGAGAAGACGTTGCTCCAGCAGCAGCTCGTCCCACAGTTCCTCCCGGAGGAGGAGGAGCCGGAGCGGCGACAGAGACAAAGGGAGGAGCCACCGCTCCCACAGGTCACGCAGCCGGGACCGGAGGTACGGTAGCACCCCCTCCAACCACCAACCCTTTCTCATCACGGTTTTAATGGCTCGATTTGATCGTTTTCCCCACTCTGTCTCTGTGGATATTTCAGTGTTTTCGCGCTGCGTTCCATTCATGCTGAAGATAAAGCCTTAAACGCGCTAGGAGGAGAAACGAGGCGTCATTCAGAACGGCAGACACAAAAAAACGGACTTGAAACGCTTTTTGGGTGTTTGTATTACAAATCAGTATGTGGAATGCCTTTGCAGACTTTTCTTATTACAAAAAGCAAAAAAAGGACTCTTGGAAGTTTACTTCGCTGCAAACAAACACATCATTTTGTATTTACGTCTCGTGTCATCGGCCGGAGCCACATGGAAACTTGTGTACTGGCCCGGATCAGGCCGTCTCACTCCGCTGCGACCGTACCAGTATTAATGAGTCGGAGACGGGTCAAACGCAACACCAGTCCCACTCCCTCCCAAATCTCTCCTGGCAGCCGCTCTCCTTTCACTCATTAATGCAATTAAAACATCATTACCCGTACATACTTTGTTGAATTATGCTTATTATTCGTGTAGCCCTTTAGTTTTTTTTCTCTTTTGCGAGGGACTAACTTATTCATGCAAGACTAATGTGTACACACCTGCGCCACACTTCTCACACACACACACACACACACACACACACACACACACACACACACACACACACACACACACACACACACACACGCACACACACACACAGAGCCACAGTCAGCCGTGTATCCCTTTCAGAAACATAATGGCAAAGTCTCTGTGTGTGGTGGTCCATGTCATTAGCATAGCTAATCTGGTGCTAATGAACCAGTAAACTGTGGTGTTTTTAAATCCCTCACACACACACACACAAACACACACACACATGCAGACACACATTGTCGCACACACATAAAAACACGCACAGATGCACAATTGAAGAAAAGGTTGTCATAATATATGCGCGGGCAAGGCCCTTTGTTTACTTGTGTATGGCTGCAGGGGAGAGCAGAGATCATTTTAATCACAAAGGAAAAAGTGTTTTAATATCTCCATTATGGAGTCGTCAGGGCTTCAGAGACGCTCTGACACAAGAGTTGTGAAAAGGACGTCGCGTGACTCGGGATCTCGAGCCCGAGCTGTCCGCATTTTTGTGGGGGGCTTCAGAGCGGGTGACGCATTTCTGTGTTTCGCTGCGAACTGAAATCATTTTGTGGAGAGAATTTCACACATTCTCACCCCCCCCCTCCTCTCCTCCCCCCTCCTCCCCCCTCCTCCCCTCTCCTCCCTCCTGCTCTGTCTGTGTTACCGAGGCTGTTGCTCGCAGCCGCACTGGTGATTAAAACATCAGTGGAAAATGGCATTACTGGTGTGGTGTGAGATGAAGGATGGAGGGGATTTGGGAGATTTAGAACTACAGTCGATGACATCGATGTTTACAAATGCTGTACTGTGATTAGGAGGGTTGCGTTGTGTAATCGGCTTAGCGGCGAGCGAGGAGCAGGTGGGTTGGGCCGGTGTCGGTGGGAGTGCGTGGTGGGGTGTTGGGGGGCGGGGGCGGCGTCGGAGGTGGGCATATGCAAAACTGTGACAATGACGGGCGGATTCCTGCAGCTGTGCAGCGACGGCCACAGTCTGTGTCTGCAAAACTTTCACAGGTCTGTTCACACTCTGCTTTTTAAAAGTGACAACACTGTGTCATAGTGTTCACTGATTCATGAGCTGACATACATATATAATGTATATAGACACACACACATTTACACACACATATATATATATATAGGTATAGCGAAAGGGGCAAGTTGAAACCTCCTCGTGAGGACTGGGTGACCTTTGTTTACTAATCAAGGTCCTGAGTCGCCACCAGACTAACCACTAGGTCACAGCTAACTACACAAAATGAGCAATTTGGAAAAAGTATAGATTAATTGACAGTCAAGGTAACTTTTAGTCGGTTATTTGATGAATCCTGCATTGAAAGTCTGGGTGTTTCCTGCACAGCCAGGAACAATTGAAGTTTTCTCCTGGACATCCCTGTTATAGGACACTACACATTGCTGTGGTCTCAGGATGAAAGCAGGTTGGTGTGTGTACTGTGTGCAGGTGCCCTGACTGCCATTAGTCAGTGCTCTGTGTGTGTGTGTGTGAGGGAGAGGCTGCCTGAGCTGGCTGAGAGGCTGGCTGATGGATCAGAGGAGGATTGAGTGGACAGGACCTCATGATTGATACGCAGATGGGATATGAGGTGCTGCCCGCCACCGCCACACCAACCCCGGCAGCACCCCCCGGAATGTGAACGAGGGAGGCGAGAGAGCGAGACCGGATGGAAGTAGGGAAGAGAGAGAGAGAGAGAAGGGCCGAGAAGTTCGAGAATGGAAAAGTATGGAGAGAATAGGTTGAGAATAGGTTGAGTAAGTGCAGCGGAGGGAGGGAGCGGAGACGATCCTGGTGGAGGAAAATGAAGAGGAAAGACAAAAGCGCGGAGGGAACAGATAGGCTAAAGGGAGGGATATTATTCAGGAGAAATGAGAATAATAACGTCTGCATCAGAATATTGCTGGGGAGAAGATTAGGACCATAGTGGGGCCGTTGTGGGTTGAAGGGAGGGAATATTATTACCTTCTTTTCAATCTCTCATGTATAAATAAAAAATAAAGAGATACATGAAATAAGAATAATGCTCTATCTTGTGTTTACCATCTATCGTTGCTTACTCCCTCTCTCCTCTCTGTCTCCTTTTTTCCTCTGCCCTCAATCAGAGGAGGGCCAGGTCCCCCAGAGGCAGTCAATCTTGCCCTGAAATGTAAAACAGACAAGAGGAGCAGATTACCTATTTGCCATTAATGTTTATTCTCTTTGATGTGAGCAGGCATATCAGGCTGCGATGCCTGTGTGAACGTGTGTGTGTGTGTGTGTGTGTGCGCCTGCTTTCGTGCACGACCAGCAAGCGAGTGTGTGTGGGCTTGATTGAGCGTATGCGTGTATGTGCAGCTTTGCAGGGTATGCGTGTTCACAGAGGTGGGGGGGGGGGGTTCACAGCCTGGTCCACTGGGGGGGTGGAGCACAGAGCGGAGCATGGCAGCAGCAGCAGGGTACAGTGATCTGATGCGTCCCCGGTCGGCCTCTCATCACAGTGGGATCACAGGCTCGTCTTTAGGTGGGGTGGCGGCGGAGGCTTCAGCAGGGGCCGGTGTGTGTGTGTGTGTGTGTGTGTGTGTGTGTGTGTGTGTGTGTGTGTGTGTGTGTGTGTGTGTGTGTGTGTGTGTGTGTGTGTGTGTGTGTGTGTGTGTGTGTGTGTGTGTGTGTGTGTGTGTGTGTGGCTCAGTCACTCATCCTGTCAGTCCCTCATTCACTTAACGGAAGCCCTGTAGGAGGACACGGAGGAGTGGCAGGTGGGACAAATCCACCACTTGGTCCATCAAAGAGGGGCTCCACAACACGTGGTGCGAGCATAGGTGAGCTCAGACTGCAGGGCACACACACACACACACACACACACACACGCAGACGAGTGCCTGCGTTCCCCCTCATTAATATTTCAGCCGTGTGTTGAGTTTGCAGAGCAGGAGTGCTAGCGTCAGGGTTTAGCACCGGAGAGGTTTCATCACTGGGCTGCTGTCGTGACTTTAAGGAGAGGAAGAGAGAGACCTCTAATTATCCGACTTTCCCCCCGGAGCAGGAAGACGGCCAGCTAAACACACCACCCACGACGCCAGATTGGACGATCAGAGTTTGGATTATCTCGGCTGTAGAGCGGCGCTGTGGCTGGACGTGCCTGGCTATGTCGGGCCACTGTAGATCCTAATGGCCTTCGTGACACAGAGAGAGGTGCAGGTGGTGTAAAAATCAGCAGTTAATATTCAGTGATTATGAAGTTTCTTTAAACACACACTCCCAGCTGTTGAAAAGTCATTGAGGAGAATAAAACAGAGGTTGAAATGTTGACACAAGGTTTACGTGATTTGGATTGGGTCCCAGATCTGGTCTCCTCCATGGAGGCCAACAGGAGAGAAGCACATAGAACTCTACTTATTCTATAACTAAGATAAGATAAGATATAAAAGAGGTTTGTTCTTCCCCGAAGAGAAATGATTCTGCACAGCAGCCAAAAACTGGCTGTTCATATCACGCTCACATCAGTTTCACTGCTTCGGAGTGGAAACCTGTATATACGTCACATCCCGTCTCTGCCCTGATTCAACTGTTCTTTTTTAACTTCCAACCTGAAATGAATATATGCAAGAGGACGTGCTGAGGTTTTGGACCTATTGTCCATCTCTGGCCAGGAATAGATTCACCAAAGTCGAGGTAAAAGTGTTTTTCCCATCCTAGGTCGCCTTGATAAATAAGAGTCTTGAGTCATTCCCTCTTTGATTTTTCTGCCATCCTTCAGGGAAGCTGTCTCAATGTTCTTGTCTTTTGGTTCCCAGGCTTTTTGACCACCTAGCCGCCCTTTTGCTGCTGCTTGAACTGTGTAATCTAGATGTTTCAGGTCCATCACGTGAGTTCTTCTGGCACTGGAGATCACAGAAGGTCTCCAGGCATGTGTGTGTGTGTGTGGTTGTGTGTGTGTGTGTGTGTGTGTGCGTGCTCAGGGGTTGAGCGATGGCCTGGTATTTATTTCGCTCAGCAATTTTTTCCCCCCCTGTATGAGATGAGGTGTCGTACATCTGCTCGATAGCTTTTCCTGGACGGACCGACACGTAGCGTGTGCAAGGTCATCCAGGCGGCTCGGGGAGCGGGGAAGGGAAGAGGTGAGCAACCCGAGGAAGGAGCGGAAATGGTCTGTGAGAGGCGGGATGGATGAGGGAGGCCGGGCCGGCTGAGTTCAAGAAGACAGCGGCGGGGTGAGGAAAACGAGCAGCTCTTACTGCACCTGGATCAGCAATCCCCCGTCAGGTGGCAGCCTGCAAAATGCTCTGCGTTTATATCCAACATATATTCATTCACACCGTACAGTGTGTGTGTGTGTGTGTGCGTGTGTGTGTGTGTGTGTGTGTGTGTGTGTGTGTGCGTGTGTGTGTGTGTGTGTGTGTGTGTGTGTGTGTGTGTGTGTGTGTGTGTGTGTGTGTGTGTGTGTGTGTGTGTGTGTGTGTGTGTGTGTGTGTGTGCGTGTGTGCGTGTGTGCGTGTGTGTGTGTGTGTGTGTGTGTGTGCGTGTGTGTGTGTGTGACGTGGCAGGTGTTTTTGGGTGTTGCTGGCTTCATAAGAGAAAACAGCCCTGAGTGAGCTTTGAGGACATGACAAGTGGAATCTGGTTTCCTCAACAAACCCTGGAGATTGTCTTATTATGAGAGAACCATAAGGCTCGAACGGCGATGCTGATGGATAGGAAATAAGATGAGGAAGAATGCGAACAACCCCCTAAATCCTTTCTTTTTTTGTTCTCCCTCCTGGAAGTGGCGGGCTCTGGCTGAGTGTTCTTTGCTGCGCTCTTAGGTGAGTCCAGAGCGAAGCGCGCTGGAATTTAAGAGCAGGCTCCTGGCTGTTTTCTCATCCATCTGTCTGTTATCTCACGGACTCTCAACATCTCCTCTTCTCCCCCTTCCTCGGGATGACATTTAGCCCTTTCTTCCTTCCACCCCTATTACCAGACTTGCAAAGTGTTGATTTAAACTGAAAGATGACCTGGTTTAGTTCGGCGGCGTCTTCTCTACCCCATAAAAATCAACATGCTTCCAGTCGTGAGATCTGAACGTGTTTGTTGTTGTGCTCCTCTCTTTTCCTCCCTCTCCCTCTCTCCCTCTCGCCCTCTCTCTCTCTGTCTTACTCTTTCTCTGTGTTGTCTTTTTTATTTATCTGCTGTAAAGGCCAGTCAAGCGCTGCTCGGCTTTGTTGTCAGAAACCTTTATTTACCAAAGGGAGGGATAAGTGACTGACACAGACAGCCTCTTTCATCCCCGCCTCGCCGCGAGCAGTGTTCCCCTCTACCGCCAGAGGAAACCCCCACCCCTCCACCCCTCCACCCCTCCACCCCTCCACCCATCCACCCCTCCACCCATCGCCCCACTCTCCTGCCAGCCACCCCCCCACCCCACACCGCTGCACCCCTCCATCCTGCAGGCTCACAACACACTAGTCCACTCCCCTGGGTAGCAACCTAGCTGTAAAGTCTGCTCAACACACACACACACACACACACACACACACACACACACACACACGAAATTCACCTCACAAAAGGCATCACACCAGTCCTCTTGCACAGCCGATCAGATGAGGCAGCCAGTCCGATGGTCCCAAACAAAGCCTAGTTGAACATCAAAGCCCCGTCCCTCTCTCTCTGTTTAATCCAGCTGTTTTACAGACTGGGACTAATGACACGTGAGGCCTGTGACGTGGGAACGGCGTCGCTTTCCTTAACGTTGTCAGGAATCTGAACACCGTTTGCCAGGAAAAGTCCATTGTTGTCGTTAATGTAATTTTGGAGCGAGATCGTGGAGGTTGTTGACGCTGAATGGAGCGGTATGGGGAGCCGGCACCGCTCTGCTTGTTGTGTGAACAACACATAGAAAGCTGTTTCTGTTTCTGCAGGCGTGTGGAGCCGTCACCTGTGTACACTTCCCCCAGGTAGCGTGCCTGTTCATCCAGATGAAGTGAGGGTTAACTATGTAGGATGTTAAAGGCACTTTCAGACACCAAAGAGAGCGAGGAGCTGCTGATAATAGAATAGCAGCTTTTCTTTTCTAGTTATTATCAGCGTTAACGCCGTGCTGGCGTTTGAGTGCGGAGGTGGGGAGATGAACAAAGGTAAATATACACAAATGCAACAGATGCAACAGGGATGCAACCAGCGTTTCCTAATTAAATTAACGCTTTCCTAATATCCCATCATGTCTGTTAACCTGATACTGAGCGCATTAGAGGATAGATATTCCTTAGGTTCAGATTTATTTAGTGTGATAGACGTTTCGTCCCGTCAAAGCCGTCTTGTTTTCAAATGAACAGCTTCAGTCGTGAAAAGCGTTTTGATTGTCCTTTTTGAAAACTCTTTGAGTTCATCTGAATCTTTGTGATCAATAGCTGCTAAATATCTATATAGCTCAGACACACAGCGGGTGTTTGATAGCTGAAACCCAGTCCTGGCTTTAATTCTTTGGTGACACTTTCAGTCTTTTTTTTTGTTTTTTTTTTGGGCAAATAAGAACCTCTGTAACGGCACCATGCAATCAGCCCTCATTGTGTTCACTTTATGAGTGAAAAGCCTCGTCCGTCTGGCCAGACCAAGAGAAAGATGGAGATAGAAACGCTTTTAGCTCTGGCATAGGAAAATGAACACCAAATGTATCTCTCTCTCTTTCTTTCCTGCCTTCTCTCGGTCTCTCTCCCCTATTTAAGCTTCTTGAAGTTCTTCCAAATTGGGTTTTAAATGCCAATTAGGAGGTTGAATGTAGTAAAATAAAAGCAAATGCAGGCAGGATGGCCTCACCTTCTGGCTGGTTAGGCTTCAGAGAGAGCCGAGCCGGACCTCTGGCTCCCAGCGAGGCTTTGAGAGAAATATCCTGCCTAATGAACACATTAATTAGAACCATAACTATTTATAAGATGATAATTAGAAACGAAGGGAGGTAAACTGGGCTTTTCCTGCAATTAATGGAGGATTAATTACGGGAGCTAATGAAGTGGATTTTTGAAACGCGTGGAGGTGAAGTACAGAGATGTGCAGCTCGCTTTGTGATCACTGGCATAATTATTTTCTCCAGCGTCAAAGCGTTTGAGGCCCTGGTCCTCGCCAGGCTCAGGCCGGCTAATAAGCATCATTGCATCGTTATATATGCACTTAAAAAGACTTGCCACTGAAATGACTGTCTAATTATTTCTAATTGGCAGGCCCTGTGTGTTGTCATTGAGCTGTTTGGAGCCGCAGCGGAGCCGTGGGTCTAATAACGCTCTAGGCGGAGAAGGAGGGGGCGAGAGAGGGGCGAGAGAGGGGGCGAGAGAGAGGGAGAGAGAGAGAGACAGCGACGCACGAAGGGAGAGAGAGTAAAGAGGAAGAGGAGGTGCAGCGGGTGGGGTGGGGGGGGTTGGGGGGGCTCTACCAGTTGCCTGCTGCTCGTAGCTGGACCTGCAGATCGCCCCGCGTGCCTCTCGCCCAGCGGGACAGCAGGTCCGGGCTGACGGCCGGTGCACTGAGAGGTCACCTTGCCAAGTAGCCGATTAGCAAAGTAGTGTTTTATCTGCGCTCGTTTTCGCCTTCTTTTAATTAACAGTCTCTGCTCTTAATTTATGCGCAGCTAAACACCACCGTCTGTCCGCGCTTCTTCTTCTTCTCACTCTTAAACATGCAACACAAACACACACACACACACACACAGTCAGGCAGGAGGGGGAGGTGGTGTGTGTGTGTGTGTGTTGGGGGGGTGTATGTTTATGTGGTGTGTGTGTGTGTGTGTGTGTGTGATTCGGTGGCCAGGTTTTGAGCCGGTCCGTGGAGACCCGTACTAAGAGCGCATGCATGGACAAACCTCAGTCAGGCGTGTTTACCTTGTACTCCAGTTATTGCTCTGGCTCGAACCATATGGACACCATCACTCTCTGGGACCCAGAGGATGCATGCGTGGACCTATATACGCTACAGTACGCGTGTTGACGTCCAGGCACACATTCATCAACGCACTAAATAATAATCATAGTAAATACACACATGGTTGCGTTAAATTTCCATTTTCATAATTTGAGGCATTAATCTCCATTTAGACTATGTCGTACTGATGTGCGTATGTGTGTGTATGTGTTTGAGTGATGACCTGGGATTATGCGTGTGTGAGCGCGCCTCTCCTAACTCGTCCTAAGCAGAGCCATGTGTGTCGTCCTGCCAAAAGCCGGACCCGTCTCCTTCTCCGCTCTCGGACAACTCGAGAGCAAATTGCCAGCTAATGGAACCGCTGCCTGCACTTGTCAGCCCGCTCCGGACGAGCAAAGGACCCGAACCACACACACACACACACACACACACACACACACACACACACACACACACACACACACACACACACACACACACACACACACACACATATGCACGCACACACACGCACATGCACACACATGCACACACATGCACACACACACACACACACACACACACACACACACACACACACACACATATGCACGCACACGCACGCACATGCACACACATGCACACACAAGCATGTGGTTTCACTCACACGTTTAGTTATTTGTGGAGAAAGAGGTAAAGAAAAAAGAGAGAGAGAGTGAAACAGGGATCATGTGCGCCTTGACTGAAACCTTGACAATCTTTTTGAAAGTAATGAAACACTTTCTCAGCGTGCGCACGAGTTTTTCTATTTGAAATTCGTCTTCCTTTTTTTTGTGCGGTCTATCCGTTCAGGCGGGTTTTGGCAGAGTTGAGGACATGAGGAGGAAGTGGAGATAGATGGATCGCTCCAAAAAAGAGTACGTGGCCAACTGTCGTGTGATTGGCTGAACAAAGAGCAGCACGCTTCTGGGACTGGTTGAACAGAGAAACTGCACGTCGCGCCTTTGGCTCCCAATCACAACGGGAGAAATGTAATTATTCTCAATGCAGTCAACAGTTTTGTGGGAGTGGAGGTTTGCCAGGTTTCTCTGTAAACTCTGCAGGATATTGACACTAAGGAAAAGTGGGATAAGTGAGTCTGCACCTTGTCTGCCGCGGCACATGTGCAGCGACGGCCATCGCTAGCATCGCTGTAACGTGCCGCTTCCTGTCATGTCTAATAGAGACAAGAAAGGTTCATGGACAACTTCATGGAATGAGCAATAGCTGAATGAAGAGGAATAACTAGATGGACGTAACTTTAGCAAAGCTGCGTGCAGTCTCCCCTGCTAATTGTTAGGGAATGCTGGCCAGTAAAAGCCTATTCCTGGGGTCACTAATAGGCAGACCATGGTCTGGGTCTGGACCCAGAGCTGGAGCTCTAACATCCCATAGACTTCTCTTCAGTTTGACGCAGTATTGTGTTAACCACGTCACACTACATTTGCGTGTTACTCGTGTGTGACAGGTTCAGAACCACCATCTGAGAGGGTCAAAATCGCCCAGGGAACATGGTACAAATGGCTTTACTTGTGCAACAGCTCAGGGCCGTAGATTCCAAGATGGTGACAAAAGTGAAAGTGAAACACTAGGAAACATAAAACTGCATTTGAGAAACATTACTCACTAAAATCCGGAATGAGACTGCACAAAATAACCAATCTAAAAGCCAAATTTTTTCGGCCCACGAGGATGTGAAAGTATTTAAAATTCTCATTTGAATGTGAAAAAGTTGTTGAGGCTGTAGAGGGAAGCAGCGAAACCCAAACCAGTCTGTTTCACCTAGAAAAAAAAATATGGATACCTGCATTTACTTTCACCTACACTTGGGTTGTAATTGAATAGCCCTGCTCTATTTATATATTATCATATATGTATGATTGTAGTTCTGTGTTGCTCTCTGTAGCAGTGACTGGTGGAAGGTGGTAGAATTCGCTACCTCCGAGTTCTGTGCATCAGAGACGTAGACGAGGAGAAGCGACAGATGTTGTGTAGAGAAGAGACTCTTCCCCTCCTCAGAAAGGTGGAATATTTTCTTCTGCTATTACTTCTTGATCTCTCTGTGTGTTCATCCCCCCCTCTCTCTCTCCCTCCCTCCCTCGCTCGCCCATCTCCTTGTCCAATCTTGACAGCAGCTCATATAAAAAAAATGATTTTTTAGAAACTTCTTTATGAGACGAGCCTCTGTTCTGTCGGAAGACAACTTTATGTTATTCCACCGAAGAGGGGGAAAACTAATAGCGCTGTGTTTTTTACAGGGCACGATTCCAGTTGTGTCTTGGGTGTTTAATTAAGTGTAGTTTCCCTTTAGTAGTGGAATGTGTGTCTGCTTTTTGTCGGCCCGTTCCTCGGTGCCTTTTACAGTCCACCCACATGGTTTGTCTCAGCGTTTATGATTTTTCTTATACCGGAGTTGTGAGGTTCCTAAATCACTTAAGCACACGGGGCTGAGCGCTCCACATTTAAACAATAAAAGCCTGTTATGCTAAGGGCCCTCAGATCTCCCACCACTTCATAAATATGTGCGTATAAAAGGCAGAAAAATACATCTTCCTTGACCAGAGAGAGAGGGAGCGCGAGCGTCTGAGAGCACACCTGCTAATTGGAGCCAGCTTGAAGTGAAGCTTAGCTGTCTGCTCCGTCCTCTCCATACGTCCCACTTTTTTACCCTGCTCGTCCTTGACTCCCCTAACTTTTTATAACCTTTTTTTTTCTTGCTTTTAACTTATCACCGCTTCGTAGCCCCCCTGCTGTGTCCTCCACATATTGTCTCTCCCCTCTACACTCCCTCTCCTCCTCCTCCTCTTCTCCCTCTTTTTCTTCTCCTGTCCTTCAGTTTTCCACCTCCTCACACATGGAGGCAATGACAACCAAAACAACTCTCTCCTAACTCGCCCTAACTAATTGTTCACGGCAGTGAGGGATGTGAGGGAGGAGGAGGAGGAGGAGGAGGAAGAAGAAGGGGGTGAAAAGGGAAAAAAAAAAGTGGGGTTTCAATTGCGTGAGTGGCTGTGAGCGAGTTGGCAAGTTAGCGCCTAGTCTGAGTGTGACCCCCACTTGACCTTACGTCTGGGTCTGAGTGGCCCGGCCCGGGCCCCCTACCCCCCCCCCCCCCCCCGGCCCCAGCTGCTAATGGGTGTCATGTCGAACTGCGGCTGCACGGGGGTCAGAGGTCACCGGCACGCACCAGACGGCCAAGTTTAGGATTGCGACGAGGAGGCTGAGTGACACTCGGCATATGTGCCCGATGAAGATGCCGAGTAATCAACACGTGTGCACAATGGACGAGCACGCATACACACACACACGCACACACACGCACACACATACACACACAAGGACATCTGAGGGCATCTTGCTGTAGAAAGTCATCTTTTCCCTCATCGTTGGCTGGCTGTTTTAGGTTCATATAGATCTGAGGGTCTTTGAAGGCCTTTGAACTCTGCTAAATGACTTGACCTTGTGGCTTGTGGCTGTAACTGTGTGTGTGTGTGTGTGTTTGGGTGGGTGTGGAGGCAGGGGTGGAGTTGGGGTGGGGTGGGGTGAGGTTGGGGGTGCTAGCGAGTGGGTGGCCCGCATGGGGTCTCATTTCTGCTTCACAGCGTAGCAGGGCACTGCAGACGCTGGTGTTGACGACTGCTAAATTAAAAGCAAACTGGAGATTATGACAAATCTAAACATGGCTTTTATGAAGCAGAGGGGGACGAGGAAAAAACATTTCTGTGGATCTTTCAAGCTCTGTCTTTGCTGTGTTAATTGTGCTCACAATCAGCTATTTCGCAGTGATTCCATGTGTGTGTTATTTAGTCTGTGTATGTGTGTATGTATATTTATGTTTCTGTGGGAGTGTGTGTGTGTGTGTGTGTGTGTGTGCGCGTACTGTGAACCGAGGGAACAGATAATGTGGCTGCCTGGAAGGAGGAAGCAGCTTGGGAAATGATTTCAACAGCTCTCATAATTAGAGGAATATCATAAATTAAACTTGTGTCTGCCGTTGCGTTTGAAGAGCACTCAAAAGCAATAAATTCTGGATGGTTAACATATTTGCATTCCATTCAGCAGGCAGCGTCAGGCAGGAACAGCTGTTTTCCACGTCTTTTGGCAGCAGGAAATGCACATTGCTCACTCAAGGTGCTTTTAGACACATTGAAATGGTGGAGAAAGAGGAAAAAAAAAAGAAAAGAAAAGAAAAGTGACTTTTAACTTGAACATGAAGCTGCTGCTGTGTGCTCCGTCACTGGAAAGAACTCGGCGGGGAACAGCGCATTAATGAAGTTCTTCAAACACGGATCCTCTCACTTTCAATAGGCCCGTCTCTTTTTCAATCTGGCTGTTGCTTGGAAAAGTCCACTGGCAAGCTTTTTTTTGTAGTTTTTCGTGTGTGTGTGCGTGCATGTGTGTGTATAGCGCTCTCAAACCTAAGGCTTTACCATTTGATAAGTCTGCAGCACCAGCAGGACGGTCGGGTACCAGTGTGAAAAACACGGCAGATACGAAGGAGGAATACGGAAAATATGAGGTTTTTTTTTAGTTTTTTAGTTTTTAAATTTGCCACCATTCAAACTATTTTTACTTTTTGACAGATTGCGGTTGTAATCTCTTTGAGATATTGATAACATATGCAATCGATTTTAATTATTGTGATATTGATGTGACTGGCTTGACTGGACTTGGACTGAGCGCCTCCTACACTGCTTGTTGTTGTTGTCCATTCGCTTTTTTTCTTTATTCATTTGTCTTCGCTCTTTCTGAAGAACATTTTTCTTTCCATTTTTCTCAATTAAAATTGGTGTCCATTGCTGGTGTGCTGGTGTTCTAAGAAATGATGGATTCATCATTTTACAAAGATTTAATAACAACAGGGAGCATCGATAGGAAAAGAGCACCTATGGCTTAAAAGTTTGGGTTATTATTGAAATCATTTGTTAAACCTGACAACGGTCTTAGATTTGCACAGAAAGTTCCGGGAACATTGTTTTCAGGGGTGATGATAGCATCATCTCTCACCAGTCTACCTGTTCACGTGCTGGACCATCCAAGCAGCTGTTCCTGGAGAACGTTCCCATCGTTTAGAGAACACTCATTCCCAAAAATCATTTACACTGATGAGGCGAAACACTGAATACATCCTCTTTGCCCTGTCTTCAGTCGAGTAGAACTCAAGGAGGGATTAGCTTCATTCTAGGGTTCAGCAGGAGTTCCTGTAGATGCTCATGGTCACATTGTTATTCCACCATTAGCCAGTAAACCAAGACGGCCATTTTTTTTTTAACGTAATCGTCCAACTGTTTGTCCAGGGTCCTTTGATAACTCTCCCTGGCTTTTAGTGAGCGGTCTGTGAGAGGGACTGTGGTCAGACCAGGGTCACTGTCGCCAGCGTCCACTGAAATGTGATAGGGTTAAAGTTACACAGCCATTAATCAGCGGCGGGCCAGGCTCGGGCCTAATGGACAGGGACGCTGTGTGAGGCAGGCCCGGGACGAACAAAACGAGGACACGAACTCCGCTCATTCTTCCCAACAGCGGGAGAAAACAGCAGAGACAATGTCCGTCAGTGCTGCTCAAACAGGAGCCAGATAAGGTGAAAGGAACAGTGTGGATGTTTGGTCTGTGTGTGTGTGTGTGTGTGTGTGTGTGTGTGTGTGTGTGTGTGTGTGTGTTCCAGTGGTCCCCATCCCTCCACCACGTAGTCTGAATAATGATTTAACCGAGGTCAGATTCCATTGGAGACGCTCACCTGTATCTGACACTAGTGGTATCGCGTCGCTGCCATTAATGTCCAATTTTCAATGAAAACAGAAATAGAATACAGACTGATAAGGGTAGCACACCATCCAGCTTCACACCCGACCACATAATTACCCCAATGGGCCGTGGTGAGGGATCATATCCTGGCGCGCGCCGGGGGGTCAGCGGCGATAAGCTTCAGCCGAGCTCCCAACATGCAGCATAATTACTCTATTGATAATTCACCAGGAAAATGGTCCCGGCCAATTGCAGAGCTCCGATTTAATGGATTGGATGGCGAAACGAGGGAGGAATGGAGGAAAGGAGGCTGTGAGGGGGCATGTGTGTGTGTGTGTGTGGGGGGGGGGGGTAGTACGTGGGGGCGAGCAGCAAGGGCCTTTTATTAGAAATGAAAATATGTTTAGGCCATAGGGGGACCCATTTTCCCTGGAGATAATAAGGCCAATAAAATGTAAAGCAGGGGAAGGGCTTGGCATGGGGTCCAACTGTGGCTGTTTATCTGTGTGTGTCCTGCATTAGCCCATTTATCCCCAGCCTCAAATTAGCTAATCATTCTCCAAGGGGAAGGACTTGGTCAGGAAATTGACATTTAGCAGCATAGGCTCACTCTATTAACTACAGTAAATTTAATTTGCTGCACACCCCAGAAGTGGGCTGTTTTCTTTGCCATCAGAGGGAGAGAAGGGAGAGGGAGACAGAAACACAGAGAGATTGTGTTTATTGCATCTGCTGCTTCTGGCCACAATTTGTTTGGCTGAAAATATAAGACTTAGACTTGGAACATTGCAACTCTGTTGTATTCCCTCTCATGTACTGCTGATTACAAACATACGCAGGCATTGTCAACACATAGATGCGCTCAGTCCAAGGTCGGCCCGGGCCATTGATGGATTATCTCGCCTGGAGACTCCAAACCCCAAAAATGCCAATGTTTTTCTTTTTGCCTTTTTTTTTCTTTTTTCCATTAGCTGTGATTGTGTGAGCAGCCTCGTCATAGCTGTGGTAAACATGAAATCAGATGTCCTGGTACTGACGGCTGTGTTCACCTCTGCTTGGGAATCACACGCTTCATAATGATTGTTTTTGATAATCACTCCGGGGTGTCTGCTGCAGCATGGGCTCGCTACCTTTCACTGTGGGAAAGTTAAAACAGCTCCGACGAGTCGAGTATTAAAACCGGAGCGGGGATGATGAAGAAGTCCTTAGTCTGAAAAATAATCAGCAGATATTTTGATAATTCCAGCCAGAATTCCAAACATTTGCTCATTGAGCTCCTCAGATGTGCAGACGCGCTGTTTTGCTTTGTCTGTTATCTGTTTATAAACTGAACAATTTTGGATTTTGGGATTAAACAAGCATTTCAGATGCATAATTTTGGGCTTTGGGAAGTTAGAGCAGCCGCTTTCCCCTCCTCCTTATATTCTCGATTTGAAGACTTTGCTGTTTTTGTGCCCGTGGGGGACATTGTGTTGCGTTGTTGCTGAATGATAAATTGTGAGAAATCTGCTGTAATTTTATAATGGACTGCAAATAAACAAGAAGTGAACAAACTTTTCTAAGTTCAATATGTTTCATAACTCAATGCATCATGTGCTCAATGTGATTGCATGTTTTAATGTTTATTTGCTGCGTGTTTATTTTTCTACAGCTTCACATGTTTTTTGTTTCATTTTATTTATGTTTCAGAGAGAGAGAGAGAGAGAGAGAGAGAGAGACTCTCTCTCTTCCCAGACCGTGGACTAGCTAGCTACTGGGTGGTGATCAGGATCACCTCGGCCTAATTGATTGCAACAGTTGTCAGAGTGTTGTCTGTTAGGGACGGTGACAGGCGTCTGAAGGAAGTGATTAGACGGCTGTCGGGAGAGAGACAGCTCTGCTTGTCCCAAACTGCAAACTAATAAAAGGGGGAAAGCAATAAAGCTGGCGGACAGCAGGTTTGACTGTTTTTATAGACAAATCAATAAAATGATAGATGATGGAAAATAACGGCATCTCAGCTGCCGATTTCTACTGGGGTTTCAAATCATGGACTTTGACACACACACACACACACACACACACTCTCACTCACTCATACACACACACACTCTCACACACACACACACACACACACACATGTTGCAGGGTTTCGTCTGTGGTCCCAGCCGTGTGCAGGGACACGCTATGTTTTTGTCATCCGTGTCTGGCACCACATCCGGACGTGAGACACACTTTCCTTTTTCTTTTTGCAGGTCTCTGAATGATGACTGTGGAGTGTGTGTGTGTGTGTGTGTGTGTGTGCGTGTTTGCTGCTTGTGTGTCATAACTAACAGAGTAAATCTCCTGCTGTAAATCTTTTTGAGACCAGAGGGTGATTGTCAGGATCAATACCACGGACAGGCCTTCCTCTGAGCCCTCCTCTAATTGGCTCAATTTCGCCTGTGTGTGTGTGTGTGTGTGTGTGTGTGTGTGTGTGTGTGTGTGTGTGTGTGTGTGTGTGTCACAGTGTTGTGTGTTGTTTTGTTGAGCAGTTTTAGTAGGCCTACACGATAAAGGATGAATTCATCCATCCTGATAAATTTTGATTTTTTGATATTTTGTTTCTTCTTTCATTTTATCTGCTTATAGAACTTAGTTCACCATTGTTTTGGACTCACATGGACTGAGCTTTATTTATAGTGAAATTCATTTTTGTTATTTCAGTTTAGTTTTGGAAACTTAATTGAAATCTTAAAAATGAAAAATAAAATAATTTATAGTTTATAGGTTTTGTAGCAGATTGAAAAAAAGTGTAAGATGCACATGGGAAAATAATGGAATATTATTCTAGTGCGTTTTGACTATTTTAGAGGGAGAAATCCAGTGTCGGGGAGCCTTAGATTTCTCAGCCTGCAGCAGTGAAATGAACCACCTGAGGTGGGAGCACAGTCCGTGGCTCCTACCGTTGCTTCTTCTGCTTTCTGTCACGGTTGCCCCACACATGCGTAAGTGACAGCTAAGTGAAACACACTCAGCCACATTTGCAGAGAGTGATCAAAAGGCGTTCTGGGAAATGCAGCAATGATTAAGTGAAATAGAGGAAGACAAGGCTGAAAGGGTTCTAACTTCATTACCACTCAGACGGAGGTGATATTTAACCCAGCAATAACATTTCAAGTCTCATTTGTGGAACGGCGACGAGCATCTCGGAGAAGCAGAAACATGTCAGCGTTCTGTGTGGTGTTTACCGGCCCCAGGCTGCTGAACGTCTCGCCGCTTCTCCTCCTCTCCTCCAGGTCTCACTCCCGCCACCGCCGCTCCCGCAGCCGGAGCGCCAGCCGCAGCCGCAGGGGGAGCCGCAGCCGCAGGAGGAGCCGCAGCCGGCGCAGGAGCAGGAGCAGGAGCAGGAGCCGCAGCAGGAGCCGCAGCAGGGAGCGGGACAGGAGCCGCCGCAAAGGCCGAGACCGAGACAAGGACAAGGAGAGGGAGCGAGGCAGGGACAGGGACAAGGACAAGAGCAAAGACAAGGCAGACAAAAAGGGGTGAGTGATGGAACGGCTCTGTGTGTGTGTGTGTGTGTGTGTGTGTGTGTGTGTGTGTGTGTGTGTGTGTGTGTGTGTGTGTGTGTGTGTGTGTGTGTGTGTGTGTGTGTGTGTGTGTGTGTGTGTGTGTGTGTGTGTGTGTGTGTGTGTGTGTGTGTGTGTGTGGACTTTAACTCCACAGGAGAATAAGGAGTCCCTACAAGCCTATGCGAGGGAGCTCAGACCCAGCTCCTCCATCCATCACTGGGTCCGTGCATCCATCAATCCATCAGTGCTCGGTCCGCGTGTCCTCTGTGGGGAAATAGCCCTCCTCCACTTTGCTCCCAGTGTTTTGGTCGCCAGGTGACGCCTGACGTCTTTACGTCCGCCCCTCACCCCGATGGCCCGCCTGCAATAAGCCTCCGTATAGAACGTCTACATCTCTGATGTGCTTATATCACGGAGAGAACAAACTAAACAATAGATGAGAGCTGATAGATGAGAGCTCCAGATGAAGGAGAGAGAAGATGGTCAATGATGTGTTCCGGAGGCTGGGACGCATGCAGACACAGGTGTAACCTGTTTAGCGGCCTCTCTGCGCCTCCCCCAGAATAGCAGCCTCCGTCCCTCCCCAACACACACGCCTCTGATGCGATCGGAGGCCCGGTGTAGTGCGACTTCCACCCAGTTGTTGTCTGTCATATTGAATGGCACAGATGTGCGTGTCAGACTATGGATCCCCTGAGTGGTGCAGGGCAGCTGTAAAGCAGGTCTGAAGTCACGGCGAACAGATAACTTCACATACCGGAGCATGGATGAATTCTAATGAGCGCCTGAGGTGTGTGTGTGACACGCACAGCCAGGATGAAACAGGTTTGCATGTTTAGATACTTTCAACATTTAGAGGTAAAGGTGAAGTGGTGAAACTAGAGAGATGTACATTTGTATGTTTTGACAGCCTGAAGCGTGTTCGGCCTGAAAACGATGCTCCATCCCTCACATGTTCTGTTGATGCAACGCTGCGATCGGATGGTGAAACCATCACTGTAGCCACGGCGTGAGACAAAAAGCAGCAGAATCTGCTCAATATTCTCTCCTTGTCACACGCTCCCTTTTTTTTACCAGAAATATGTGTGTGTGTGTGTGTGTGTGTGTCTCATTAAGTGAAATGCTAATTATTGAGAAAATGTTTCAATCTTTCGCTGTGAGTCATCCATGAGATTTCTTTTTAAACGAAAAACACTTTTTGTATCCGACGCATGCGATACTAAGATAAAACTGAAGGAGGAACGTGAGTGATAAGAAACGAGGGTTTAGCACTGACGTATCATTCAGACTGCTCCTCGTTTATTAAGATAAATTCAATTTGTCAGTGCTTTTTCCAAAAGTGATCCGATAAAAGTAGAACTGGCAAAAAAAGCGTCACTAGATGCAGTTTGTCTGTGCTGGAATCAGATTCGATTGGTCATCAGAGGAACTGCAGGTGTGAGACTGTGAGATTTGACTTCTTCTGAAGGAAAAATGCCCCGTTTATTTGGAGCTGTTACATATTGCCTTTCTTAGATCGATATCGGGAAAACAAATAAAGCTAACAGTGAAATGTAAGGCCGGCTGACTTTATCTGTTTTCTTATTAAGGCTTCAATATCCTTCAGCATCGATAGGCATCTGTGCCTTTATCTGTGACCCCGCTTTAGCTCGTCTGCGTGCACGTGAGGCTGCAGATAGACGCGCCTCCACCTGTGGCAGCGTGAATGCACCTCCAGCTCCTCTGCTCTCCTCTGGCCTCCCAGTGAGCCCGGAGCGCTGGTGGCACCGTGCAGGGATGGCTCAGACGCATCACAAGCAGCCGCCGCACACACACAGCCACGCTACCCGGAATCTGCACGCTCCGGATGTTTACCTGGCTTCACGCCGCTTGTTAGTTTTGCTTTTTAGATTAGAAAAACAAATAAAAACCTTGCATGAAAAATATACGTTTTTTTTTCTTTTTTGCCACTTCAAGTCGACGCTGAATGACAGTTTTGAGATTCAGGCTTCAGTAATTGACAGTTGGTTAGAAAAAGAGGGTGGTGGGTGGAGGGGGCGGATTGTTCAATAATGTATACTTGTTTTGGTTGTTTTCAGCATTTTACAACACGAGTTTTCAGCACTGAATGTTTCAGTCACGCTCTGCTCCGGGAAGTGATCCCGTTATTACATTAAAAATACACCATATTGCAATCAGCGATTCCATTTTTGATTCACGTGTTGTAAGGAAAAAAGAGAGAAGTTTCTACCACTTTGTTTCCACTTTAATGGTTTCAATCGCTGTAAAAATCAGTGGAACTCCGAAGTGCGTTCATCTACCCGCGGACCTTGATTCCAAAGCCGGCTGACACGGATGTTCCTGTTATTCCCTAGACGGTCCCAGAGGAGTTTGGGTGCCTAACAAAGTCCCCCTCCTCCTCTAGCAGAGATGCAGAAGCCGCGAGATGTATCAAGAATATGTAAAACACGGCTTTCTGCGGTACATCCTGTCGATGACAAGCCACCTCTTTTTCCTCTGTCTCTTCCGCTTTTCTTCATCTGTTCTTAATGGGGATGGGGGCAGGGTCTTTATGTAAGCCCCTGATCCTCCTCACTACCTCCACACAAACACAGGCACACTGGAACACTCCAACCTCATTTACATCCAGGTTTCCTCGCTGGGTGGTGGGAGAGGAGTGAAGCAGTGTGATGTCGATGGCGGGGCGGGGTGGAGGAGAGGCTCGGGAGCTTTATAGTGTCTGTCAGGATGAAAGAGGGGCCCCCTCAGAGCGCCACCCTGACACCACTCTGCGTGTGTGTGTGAGTGAGTGTGTGTGGTGTTGTCGTCATTAAACATTTAACACTCCTCTAGTATGACAGCAGGCAACTTGGTGCTCCAGCGGCATGTTTTCATGCAAAATTTATTGAAAAAGACGAGCTGTTGTTAAGAGATCTTGTTGCCTTTCACTGGTGGCAAAGGGTAAGTGGCTGATTGTAGGGTTCACCCTGTGTGTGTGTGTGTGTGTGTGTGTGTGTGAGTGTGTGTGTGTGTGTGTGTGTTTACCCAGACTAGTGTATAGGGTCAGAAGGTCAGCTTTGCTCTGTGTAATCCTCCGACAGATTTACAGAGACAACAGAGGAGCTTCCTTAAAGAGTTTAACTGGTGCTTAAACTGTTGTTTGTTTGTGTTTTTCATTGATCACCCCCCCCCCCCACCCCCACCTGTCTTATTTTAACACCTTTTAAACAAAAGCGGATTTAGATGCTCTCTTTTTTTCTTCCAAGTCAATCCTGGATTTATTGAATATTTAGGTTAAGTCTAGCTTGGAGCATTTTTATTCATATTTTCCCGTCCGTTTATCTTGAGGAAAAGGACTGTTTTTATTTGCTTGTGGATCTGAAAAGTTTGAAGACCTAACTTGTCATTTACTCAGGCTCTGCCTCATTTATTTCCTATCGTATTTATGTTTATTCTCATCCTAAACACACATGTTGATTTTAGTTTACAGCAAATAGACTGAGCTGCTCAACAGTGGTTTCATGTGTGCTTCAGGATTTACCTCAGTAAACAAACGGATAGAAAACTGCTCTCTAATCTCCTCCTCAAAAGGAGATAAAGTGCATATGAAACTTCCCAGCCTGGATCCTAGGTGATGCTCATGCTTTCTCTTCATCTGTGGCAGGAGCCTGGTCTGGTTGCATTGCATTGTTTTGTCAGAGGTTTTGTTTTCTGGTGAATCGTAGCCGGAGAAACGACCGGCGTGAAGAAGAGCACATCTGCCCGGAGGCAGATAAATGACAGAGGTGTAATCTGAATGTAGCAGCAGTGCTCACCTGATGTTCTGACCCAATTCCCACCTGTAATTAATAAGCAGAAATGTAGAAACTAGAGTTAGCAGATGGCTCTTTCTGCACAGAAAGTGGCAGGCTTTTCTAAAATAATTACAAGTCAAGAGTTTTAAAGGGTTTTGGCATCATTTAAGTGCTGCACAGGTTCGGCCTTTGATCACACATTTGAAGGAATTTGGTGATAAGTTTGGATGAGGCGCTGTCGCACGACTGTCGATCTTTTTATTTACGGGTTTGCTGATGATGTTACACACAATTATGGATGCCGGTCTCTACCCTCCTCAGGCTGCAATCCTCCGCTGAAAGACTCTGCTTTAAAGGGCCGTCCTCACCCTCGGCCGACCTCTTTGCTTTCCTCTGTAAAGGTAGTGGAAGAGCGTGGGCTGTCTGCTGTAGCTCCACATCCTCAATCAGAGAGGTCTGTCCAATTAGGCTGAACTGCTCACCTGGGCCGGGTCACGGGGAGGGGGAGGGGGGAGCGGCAGCTCCATCCGACTCAATTTGGTGTCATCTGAGTGAGAGCTGGGCAGAGGCTGGGCAGCGGAGGCGCAGAGGGCAGCGTGGAGACCTCTCCTGGCAGCAGAGGACCGTCCTCCCCCCTGCATGTAAAACCGAGAGTGGCTGTAATGAGATTAGGGTTAAAGAAATGAAACGAGGGCCTGCGTGTCATTAAAACCTCTCTTTTTTGATGTCTTTGTCTGTGAAGGAACCATGTCGGAGTCTCTCCCTTCCAGCGCCTCCATTGTTCACCTACACAGAGTTGCTTTGTTTACGAAGGTGGAGCTGCAGCGTTTCACATAAAACGCGTCTTCTTGACACCGTCGTCCCCACCCGCCTGCCCGCTCTCATCTCTGCCGATGTGATTGTTTAGTAATTCCTCTCATTACCGCCTTCTCCCCAGAACCCGGCCTCACCACAGGAGCCTGGTCCGGACCCGCGGGCCTGGCTCTGGCTAGCGCTGCTCCATCGCTCAGCCTTAACCTCTGGAAGCCTAGAGGCTGCCAGGCAGAGAGAAAATAAAAACAAGACCCCAGACACTCTCTCACACACACACATACACACATACACACACATACACATACATACACTTACACACACACACACGCACGCACATTTCACACTCACTGCTGTTGATTTTCCCTCCCTGCTCGCCTCACTCAGAGGAAATAATTGTCTGCATCTTTGCCTCTGTTGAACATCTATCAGCTCATTAGTGCTGGTAATACACAGAGAAAGTGAGAGTGTTTGTGTGTGTGTCTGCGCGTAGGTAGCCTCCGCCTGCGGCACCCTCTCAGCCTGCTGGGACTGTGTGTGTATGGGTGGTGTGGATGGGACCACTGGCTGCTCATGCTGCTGCTGCTCCTCCTGCTGCCTGCGAGTGTGTGTGTGTGTGTGTGTGTGTGTGTGTGTCTGCACTCTTGCAGGACTCTAGGCTGTGTCTGGCTCTGGGAGCGGGTCTGGGGAGGTAAGAGAGACTTCAAACGCCGTCCTCGGAAGGTTAGGATACACTCACATTGACTTAAATCAATGAGCTGTAAGTGTTTGTATTATTTGTGTGTGTGTCAAGGGGGGTAGCCCAAGTGGCCAGGAGCAAGAGGAGACATGGGTGAAGCTGAGGAGATGTATGGGTGTGTGTGTGTGTGTGTGTGTGTGTGTAGCCTGGGTGGGGGCTGGGTGGTTGGATGAGGGTGGGTGAAGGAAGAGTGATGCCTACATGCAAAGGTGGACAGAAGACTCACACACACACACACACACACACACACACACACACACACACACACACACACAGGTCCCAGTAGACAAACACATGCACACAGAGCTGTGCAGCTGCAGTGTTTCTTGGCCCATGGCTGTGTGTAGTCATTAGCTGCTTCTTCTTTTTTTCTACACGGATCATTTGCACAGATTGGATAGAAAACACTCAGGCCGCACAAACTCGATCTTCACTCGAAGGACGTTTACTTTCGCGTACTCACACAAGACAAATGCTGGGCTCAGACCTGTTACCTGGCTACTGCAACTCCCATGGCTCCGAGGCAGGAGAGCGAGCGCTGTGCTAACATGTAAACAAAACTTAATTGTGAACATATAGTGGGATTAGTTGGACTGTGTTATAGCCCTAAACCATCCATCCATCTGTCCATTATCTTACACTCGTTCTTCCCAGTGGTATCGCTGGAGTGGATACACCCTGGATAGGTCTCCAGTCCACTGCAGGACACACACACACAAACACACTGTTCAGTCTTATACTCACAGATATGGAAATTTGTCATCACAAATCATGAATCAGAGTCTTGGCATTTAATCAAACAACGCTGCAATGCAAAACAGTTACAGCTACTGCTTGGCTTTGTGTCTGGCAGGTGACTGATAATCATTCTGAATAATTCCAAAATGGATGAAATCCTGATGTGACACAAATGCAGATATTGTAATTTGCAGATTTCAGGGAGAAGCTATTATGTTTTGTTTCTTTTTTTTTCTTGCTTTTTGTTTGGTTCTCCATTCATCTTTCCCCCCAAACATGCAAAAATAGAAGATAACTAATAAGAAAGCCAAGTAGGTGAACAAGATCAATGTTCTTTTATTTAGCATTTTCCTTTGTCTTTAACGTGTGTGAACAGCTTAAGTGACGTTTTGTGCAGTTTGAACTCCAGTTCCAGGGTGAGAGTTCATGAGTGTCACTATAGAAAGAGGCATGAGGTTTAACACATTTGTAGACATGGGTTTGGCCACGGATGAAGGGACACAGATTAGCGTAGACTCTGATGATCGTTGCTACTTTTAGGCTCAGTATTCCATTTAGGTGTGCAGCGTTATGTGTCATCAGGGTAATGCTTTTAGAATTAATTCACATTCATTGTATTAGAGGAGTTAAACAGCCGCTGAAATGGTATCACAGGCTTTTTGTTTTCTCTGTGGTGACGCCTGAGAACGACCTCTCCATCCCGTATGTGCACATTGGTGTTTGTAGAGAGAGAGAGAGGGAGGGAGGGAGGGAGGGAGAGGGAGGGAGGGAGAGGGAGGGAAATCTGGCCACTTTTAATCACAGGAGAGACACCCTGAGCGAGCGATAGAGAGCTGTGACAATCCACTTAGTGCGCTCTGTAATCTGTTTAACCATTTAGTGAGTTGTTGAAGGAGTATGCAAACACTCGCACACATGACAAAAACACACACTAGACACCCCGCGGCCTGTCCAGGTACACAGGACGGTCTGCCTCCTGAACTGACTAGTGATTCTGTGCTGTAACACATTTAGTGTGTGTGTGTGTGTGTGTGTGTGTGTGTGTGTGTGTGTGTGTGTGTGTGTGTGTGTGTGTGTGTGTGTGTGTGTGTGTGTGTGTGTGTGTGTGTGTGTGTGTGTGTGTGTGTGTGTGTGTGTGTGTGTTGATGTGTTTGAGACCTGCTGTAGCCACTGAGAGAAGCCAGGCCTGGAGCATGATGACAGAGACCAGACCCAGCCAAATAGAAGATCCCCCAATCCAATTACCCTGTTCCTCTCTTTTATTCTCTCCTCTCCTCTCCTCTCCTCTCCTCTCCTCTCCTCTCCTCTCCTCTCCTCTCCTCTCCTCTCCTCTCCTCTCCTCTCCTCTCCTCTCCTCTCCTCTCCTCTCCTCTGCTTCTCAGCCATCCACCTTCTCCCACCCCCTTGCTCGCTCTCCTCCCTTCTTTTCCTTCCCCATTTCCTCTTCCTCTTCCTCTTCCTTATGGCCCGCTCTGTGCAGTAGTTAGTGATGGCAGGCCTGGCTGCTGTTGAAGTGGCTGGCTGCTCTGCTTTATGGATCAGAAGAGGATGCAGGCGGGATTATAAGCAGCAGGTTATGAGCAGCAAACATGACAGGCCAGCTCCGATTTAGGAGGGTTATGTAAATGTGCTTGTCGACAAAATATGTTTTCTCTGCCCTCAGTATTTTCCTCCCCTCTCGCTCTGTCTGGAGAAGCCGGGTAGTTCTGGTTGGCGAAGAAGCCGAAGCGGTGGTGAAGGCAAGGAGGGGAGCGAGAAGGAGAAGATTGTTATGGAGAGTGATGTGTAAAAGAGACACACCGTTAATGTTTAATTTTCTCCAGACTCCAGTGCTTATTCATCTGCACCAGGGGCAAGGAAAGGTGTTGACTGAAGTCTTTATGAGAGAGGCTGAGAGTGAGAATACATTATAGAGAGAGGTGTTTCTTTTTAGTCGGTGAGAGCAGACAAAGTAACGTACGGGAGAGAGATAGACGAGTCGGAGAGCGGAGAAGTCTCTCAGTTAGCAGAGAGCACCTCTGCTCATGCATTTTAACCTCTGCTGCCCCGAGACAGAAATGCAGCTCTGCCAGTCCTGCCTAATGGCATTGATCATGATGAGAATACCTCCTTCAGACTGGCTAAACAGTGCTCCAGACGTTCAGTTAAGTACCATGACTCAGTGGTGGAAGTAAATATCATCAGGGAGAAGCACACACACACACACATATATATACAGTATATGATAATCATTGTTAATGAAGCTTTTAAACTTTTCAGAGATTGTGCTTTTGCAAATGAGCAATAGTTAGGAGTGCAGTTACCTATGACACAGTAGGTGAAACAGTGATGACTGGGCAGATGGATGCACTGATGTAGTTATGACGTTATCCCTCTCTCCTCTCTCTCATCTGCCCATTTAGCCTGGCACTCCATCATCAGCGCAACTTTACATCTCCGGAACAACGTTTGACTCACTCGTGCTAATGTCTCCGTGCCGATACTTATGTCTGACCTGGATTGAACGTAGGGTCAATTAAGGGCACAGTGTGGTGTTTCCACTGGGTTTTGCAGCATCAGTTCTTGAGATCTATTCTTCTGCACCATCGTTTTCTTGTGGCCTTTAAGTCAGAAACTGCACTACACTTATTTCCTGCTATACCTGTTCTCACCTCTCTTTCCTCTCACACTCTCTTCATCATTCAGTCTTGTTCCTCCCCTTTCCTGCCTCTGTGTTACACACCCAGACTCAGCAGTGAAATATTTCACCACTTTCACTCTCATCAGTGGCAGCTATGCTGCTGAAATTAGCAAGTGCAGAGCACCTTTTGGAACCCTCTGATAGTGACACAGACTGGCAAACCATGTCCATGACTTTTCCCAGCACCAGTGAATCCGGGTTGGACATGTTCTTACAGGTACATATACATCACAGTACTTTATTTGATTCGTGTGGAGACCAGCTTTGGGCTTCTGGAGTCAAGTCCTCAGAGTGAGATCTGTCCTGTCCATCTGCGCTGCACGTACAAGTCTGTGCTCCATTAGCATCAGCGTGAGACTTGGGCTCACTTCTCTTTGTGCCACTTTTCCACACAAACACGCACGCACACACACACATCAACACATACACTGTCTCACACACTCCTGACATCTCTCCCCGTTGGCCAGACTGCAGAGCGCTCCAGGCCACGCTGTTTTGTCTTCTGACGGACAGACAGACAGAGAGAGAGAGAGAGAGAGAGAGAGAGAGGAAAAAGGGAGACTTACCCTGGCCAGTGATTACGCCAGTTTGACACCACAGACGTAGAGAAGGGGTGCAGGGGGGGACGAGGAGGGAGGGAGGGAGGGAGTGGGGGGGGATCAGTGCATGAGGAGAAGTGAAAAAGGCACGGTGGAAAACGGTGTGTAGATGATATGAATAACAATGTACGTGGTGTGTCTCCCTGGACCCTGATAACCTGCAGACCAGAGCCCGCGCTGTGTGACAGGCTGGCCTTTGTGGCCACTTTATCCCGCCTGTACACTTGTAAGGTAGAGCCGGGATAATCGCACCTAATCTAATTAAGGCCAAAGAGGGCCATGACTGAGGCTGGCCAGGAGCAGACTGTGGGCACACACACACACACACACACACACACACACACACACCAACAAACACAGCTCAGCAGCAAAATCCCGTTTGCATCAGAAAAATAAGGTTGTCATATTGATTATGCAGATGAGGGCCTAACGCGGGCTAACTGCCTCTCGGCCAGCCGGTTACAGCTGACACGAGGAAGAAGGGATTAGGACAAATGTGGCTTGCTGTTTTCTTTCTACTCTTTGCCTGTACCAGTTTCTGGGTCCGGAGCAGCATTGTCCGCTGCGTGCTGAGGGTAGCGGGCTGCCAGGACAAAGACTCCTGATGTTCACTGAACCTGACTAGACACAAGAGGCATACAGTAACACAACCTGAGAATCACTTCTCAGTGTCAATAATAGATGTGTCTAGAAATCATAGCACATACGCACATCATGTTAGAGTGTTTTCATATAAAATGCTCCGCAGCAATTTGATTAATGGCCATTTGCAACCGAGGAAACAAACAAATATAAAGACTTTTTATTTTATTCACGCTGGTTATGCCACATCCAGCAATGATTTACTCTCATTTTCTCTCATCTCTATTACTTTTTTTTTGTTTTGCTTCCTGATCAAAACAAAAAGTCTTCAGTTGTGTTTTTCCCGACAGCCATCAGTTTAGATTAAATCCACATGCGGCACATTGATAAATATTGGGTATTTGCTCCTAATAAAATGGACTTGCACAATCATCAAAATCATCTGTCGGATGAATGCACTCCACTTTAGACTGCACTTTCCTTGTAAGGACATGTTGTGCATATGTGGCTATTAATAAACTGTGTCAGGTTGTGTGTGTGTGTGCGTTCAATAATGTGTGGGTGCACACACTTCAGGTGTGTGTGTGTGTGTGTGTATTGTGTGTGCAGCCAGCCAGCAGCCAGATTGCTATTTCCCCCCTCTGCCCCTATAGAAAGGCCTGGGTATTCTCTGGATGAGGGTGTGATGTACAATTGAAGGGCAGGATTGAAACTGATTACCTTGTTAACTCCTGGCACCCACTGGCAGCTTGAAATAGACCTGAGCGCCAGGGCCTGATTTGCAAATGAATTACCTCTCGCCCGGCCCTCCCCTTCTCCCTCCCCTCCACTCCCCCGTCTTCCTCCCTCTCTCTCCCGTTCCTTTTTTTTTGTCCATCCGGTGCCAAGATCATCTTTTTATATTGTGCCATGACAGATGCTGTGCCGGGCTGCCATTGTTCCCCATCAGTTTTACTGGGGGCCGTGAGGAGAGCCAAAAGATTTCCACATGTGATTCTAACACAAGCGTCCCCCCAGCAGAAGAGCCCGCTGCTTTAGTCTTTGTGTACCGCCACAGCAATCTACAGAGTTTTGGAGCTGGAGGAAATGTTGGGGAGGCGTCATTGTCTCTGTCTCAATAATGGGGAGGTATTTCTCTGATTAGGAGAGCTTCTAATTGGGAGGTATGAAAAGGACGGCTGGCTATTGAAGAAACCGCGGGGAAATTGATTGCTCTCCATGTCTCCCTTTTGCTTTCTCTGACTCCGTCTTTGTCCCCGCTCTGCCTCTATGAAACACACTCAAAAGAAGTCAGGTTTTTTTTTTCAGACTTGGCCCCTGTGTTCGATTCCCCTCAGCAGCAAGCTGGTGTGTGTGTAGGCTTAGAGGAGGTAGATGCAGGCTAGTCTGTAGGGGATAAGTGCTCGCTCTATGATGGTTCACCTGAGTTTGGATGTGTGCATGACTGGATCTGTGAGCCCTGGCTCATAGCGAGGTGAAGATGCTTCTTCAGCTGTGAGACTACTAATGAATGATTTATCTCTCTATTAGAAAAATAAATGTGAACATGTGCCAGGTCTAAAGCACAAGGTCCCATCACCCTACTGCTACTTAAAGCTTGAATTCAGTTTCAACTCAAAGAGATCTGGATAGGGAACATTTCATCATGCAAACATCTGCATCTTCCACATATATGTATTTATATGCCGTAATGCACAAGTATGAGTTCACTAGTCCCTGAACAGAGTCATTAGGTACCTGAAATACAAGAAAAGAGGCGCCAGGCAAAACATTAACTCCTCCAAATTCATCAGAACTCAGCGAGATGCTGGTTACAACTCTGGGTCCAGATAAGACTGGATCTGGGTCTGACCCTGCACCACTTTCAGATTACTTGTGACCCGTATGATTTCTGCATTTCATCGCCTCAGTAAACAGTCAAAAGTGCAATCAAATCTGCAAAGTTTGCGGATGTCAGGGTTGTAGGTCAACATGTACCTCAATTCTGAATTACGGCCTCATTATAGGTTTTATTAATACCGACGTGGCCTCAGTTTAGTTGCACTTAATGAAATCTTGGCAACTTTTTCATGTAGGACTGAAAGAAATGGTGTTTCTGGAAATTCCAGCCTTATCCCCGCTGCACCGCAAATGTCCCCAACGCTCTCCTTCTCTCAGGAGCAGGTGTCAGATCTGGGCTGCTTATGAAAGCCGGCCACAAATCAACTTCTTTCTTATTCCTCCTTTTCTGACTTTTTTATTGACTGCACTTAACCCTCCCTGAGAGAAACATTAAGTGCTGAATTTGTTAGGCCCATGTTAATGGACTGCTTTTCCCCACCATTTTGGGATTATGCTAAAGTGAGAGCCCACTCCACTGGGAGGGAGGAGGGCAGCTTGTGAACCCGCAAATGTATGCGCGCATGTGTGCGTATGCATGCCGAATTACATGGGGAGCATGGAAGCATAAGTCTGTGTTTTGTTCCCTCTTGTGTGTTGAGCATGGAAGAGTGACAGCCCCTGACTTACCCCTGCATTATCCCTTCCTGTGAGAGAGTGTGCGTGTGTGTGTATATATATCCCCCAGCCCTCTTTCTAGTTGTGTAAAGCCCTGAGAGCTAGCTCTGATAGTGCGCACACAAGAATACAATTTCAATTTCAATTGGCAGCCCTGTTAAAAAGGAGCTATGGAGATGGCAATCAGGCCTGGGGGAAGGCTGAGTTCCCTGTGTTATTGTGCCTGTGTGTGTGTGTGTGTGTGTGTGCGTGTGTGTGTGTGCGTGTGTGTGTGTGTTTCTCATCTACTTAATATCAAGCTCTTGCCTTCTCTTAGTTAAACAGGTAGATGTCACTGATGTGGACTGTGTGGTAGAGCGTGTCGTCTTTTGTGTGTGTGTGTGTGTGTGTGTGTGTGTGTGTGTGTGTGTGTGTGTGTGTGTGTGTGTGTGTGTGTGTGTGTGCGCGCGCACGCTCTGGTGTCCCCGTCACATTGACTCTTTAATAAATACGCCTGCCATTCTATCAGCAGTCAAACAACATATGAATGCTCAATGATATGCTTGACAAGGCATGCAACTGAGGCAAATGAAGTGTGCACACACACACACACACACACACACACACACACACACACACACACACACACACACACACACACACACGAATGATGTCTCTTTCATAGTATGGCAGCGTCCTGTCCTCACTCTGCTTCTGCTCTCCTCCTGACTATCTGGTATCAGGCTGAGAGGCTGCTGTAGGCCAGTGTCCTCTCTGTGTGAAGTGGAAAGGTGAAGAGCTTTGACTTTGTGACACATCTGGCAACAGTTCTCCAAATCATGTTGTTTTGCTCATATCTGACCCGACATCTTTTCAGGATGGTCTCGACAGCATGAATTGAGACCCTCACTGTGCATGTAATCGATATTGCCCCCAGGTGTGAGTGTTAGAGTGAATGGTGTGTGTCCTATAATGGACTGGTGACCTGTCCAGGGCGTCAGCCCTGCATTTGCCCTATGTGCACTTGGGACAGGCTTCAGCTGACCCCTGGTACACCACAATGGTGCAAAGTCAGTAGGATAATGAATGAATGGGTGACTGTAGGTGTGTGGATCAAAGACATTACAAAACCAACTGTGAAGTAAACAAAGTATTGCAAGAGCATCGCTGCCCATTGTTGTTGTATTTTAGCACATTTCTACAGCACAGCTTTGCAAGAAGGAGTAGAGCAGCTAAGCTAAGGAGCCGCAGTCAAAGTCTCCCTGTTATACGAGGTAAACCTGGCCAGTGGCGGGTAGTAGAGGGGTTAATGCTTGTGCAGTGAGGGCAGCAGGCCTGAGAGGTAATGCATGGCTGATGAGTGCCGGCCTAATGGGCAGCTCTGTTAGCTGGAAATCAAATGACTGCCTCTGCATTTTAAGTCCCTCTGTCGCCTCCATTGACTGACTAAAGATATTTATCTACGCCATGTCAAGGAACTGGAGGAGGAAGACGAGAAGCGTTCAAATAAAGAGATGGGAGAGAAAAGATGAAGGGGAGGGCGAGAGGAAAAGATAGGGGAGGGCATCTTGAAAAAAAAGAAAGAAAACCTGAAGACCTAATGCAATTATTAGAAACTTGACCACGAATGACAACTCATCTGCTGCTGGCCGTGTAATTAATTGTCTGCTAGGAGGAGCGCCGGGGTTGGAAAGGGGGAGAGAGGGAGAGAGCGGGGGAGAGAGGGAGAGAGGGAGAGAGGGAGAGAGGGAGAGAGCAGGGGAGAGAGGAAGAGAGCAGGGGAGAGAGGGAGAGAGCGGGGGAGAGAGGGAGAGAGCGGGGGAGAGAGGGAGAGAGCGGGGGAGAGGGGGAGAGAGGGAGAGAGGGAGAGAGCAGGGGAGAGAGGGAGAGAGCAGGGGAGAGAGGGAGAGAGAGAGGGAGAGCGGGGGAGAGAGGGAGAGAGCGGGGGAGAGAGGGAGAGAGCGGGGGAGAGAGAGGGGGAGAGAGAGGGAGAGAGCGGGGGAGAGAGGGAGCCGGCTGGGTGATTGGATGAGGGCAAAATGACAAGCGAAGAGAGAGAGAGAGAGAGAGAGAGACACAGGGACATAGATGAGGTAAGTTGAGGCAACAGCTAAAACTTCTCCGTCAGAGTGCCGGACACACACAGGCCGAACGAGGCGTGCTGAGAGAGCGATGGAAAAGTGTCCGGCTGGAGTGAAATAAAACGGCAGAGGGGGAAAGGTGGAACGAGGGGAATGCAGACAGTGTGATGGATCCAGTGGCCATGTTAAATTGGTCAGTATCGACCTCGCCGGGGCTCAGTTTAACACTCACACTTGTTTGTCCAGTTTTACTTAATTGGGCCTGGATAACTGATTACCATTTCCTAGAATGGCAGCACATTACTCTACCTCTGCCTGCCTGGGTCTTCCTTGCTTGGAGCCATTTCCAGGGAAGGTAGTCTGCACGTGAAATCTCACCCGCTAATCCCAGAGAGGGAGGGATGTGGTGCTTTTTAACCTAATTGGCGTCAAAGCCTCAAGACTTTTCAGGCAGGTGTCAGGGCTGGTTATCGTTCGAGAGGCTCCACTGGATGCTACAACATCCTCAGGTAGATCATGTAGGTTATGACTAAAGGTTCAAAGCCCCTGCAGCCTGCACCTCCAAGTGAGATGCTGAGCTTCCAATTGGTCAAATTGATGCTGTTAGATTGTAGGATGAATATGTGCAAATAGCTGGAAATCCTGGTTGGAGATGATCTATGAATGGGCTGATAGTCGCTCATCCTGTAAACCACTGTGTGAAGAGGTAATCAAGACTAGAAAAGAACCAGCTCCTTGACCGTTTACCATTTTGGGTGTTGTTGGAAGATGACAGACAGGAAGAAACCATATGATAGTGATATTAAGTGAAACTTAACTTTCATGGACATCTCTCTCTAACAAGTCCAACATTTCTGCTCTGTCCTAATTACATTCAGCTAGTTAATGTTTGGAATACCAGTTATTTTGTCAGGACGCTTTCTAAAACATCTCATTTTGAGAACATTTTTTAAAGCCATTTCCACCTTTTATTCTTCATAAAAGAGCCAAGGACTGAACCTCAAACCCTACAAATGTCCTCAACCCTCTTAACGACAGCACTTCTAAATGTTCTAAAAACAAATGTGCACAGTTAGTGTGCCTGTGGACAGTCACACATAACAATGTGCCACAGGTTTAGCCAATCACAGCGCATCACAAATGCTTTTCTCCTTCGGTCTTCTCTCTCCATGTCGTCACGTCATGGCTCCCTCCCTCCCTTCCTCCCTCCCTCCTTCTCTCCTTCCCCCTCTCCTTCCCTCCCTCCCTCCTTCCCTCCCTCCCTCCCTCCCTCCCTGCTGTGTGCCCGGGCTGTAATGTGCACATTGGGTTGTCATGAGCAGGCCACAGTGTCTCTGAGGCCTTGTGCTACACCACCATTACTATCTGGCTTGCCTCCACTACAAATTGGATGAACAGGCACTGACACATTTTCAATATTATTACATTAAACCAAGTGGATTTTGATTGATAACCTAATATTGGCCTAATGCAAAACATCAATCATGGCAAGTATATTAATTATTTAATATTGTGGCGTAATTCAGAAATCGATGCCGCCTCTGCGTTGAAGGAATGGAGAGGGGAAGGGGGGGTTGTGGAGATAAGGAGAAAAGGAAAGCTCTGTCCCTGAAGACCTCAGCAGATTATATGATGTTTTGAAAAGAGAGATGAGGATGTAAAATGGTGTGTGTGTGTGTGTGTGTGTGTGTGTGTGTGTGTGTGTGTGTGTGTGTGTGTGTGTGAGCCGTGTGCATCTAATGGCTGGAGCGATCCCTCCGGCCCTGGTGCGGACAGCGCCGGACAGCTTGCCCTTGATAGAGTCAAGACAACGGATGACAGAGTGGGACATTAAATGCAAGTGAAGAGCTTAATAAAGGTTGGATCGCAAAAATAAAAGCCACGGTCCAAAAAAAAAAACAAAGAAAAAGAAAAGAAGATGCAGCGATTGTAAAAAGGAGTGAGAGGAGAGGGAGAAGAAAAAGCAAATGAGTTGTAGGAGGAGGGATGGAGCGCGCGTCTCCCCTGTGTTAGATTGTTTCTCACTAATTGCGCTTCATTAGCGGATTACACACACTGTCACCACGGTAACAAATGTCTTGCTGTCTGGTTGCCGGGCGCCCGTCATGTATAATGAATGTGGCGGGGTGTTTGTCAGAATGTAATGTAATTACAGCTAGATGAAGTTTGCCTTAAGTGGTTGACTTGTCTGCATGTGGCTCAGCGACGGAGCACAAACAAACAGCCTCGCCTCAAGACCGTCCCCGCTCTCCCTTCACCTCACACACTCACACACTCGCACACACACACACACACACACACACACTCGCACACTCGCTCCCCTCCTTCATTCATGGAGTTACCGAGGAATGGCGACGGCGGGGCAGTGACCCAAGCTGGTGGGCAGCCTGGCCTCATGGATGGATGGATGGATGGATGGATGGACGGATGCTGGGATGGATGGATGGATGCAGGAATGGAGGGATGGGTGGGTGGAGGAAAGCAGGGGAGGGTGAGGTGGATTAGACAGTATGTAATTTTAGAGATGGTGTAGATTTACACTGTGATGCTGCTGGCTGCATTAGCAACTGAAGCCTGTCGATAAGCCTTCCTCCCTCCACACACACACACACACACACACACACACACACACACACACACACACACACACACACACACACACACACACACACACACACACACACACATGCACACACACTCGGGCACAGTGATACACCATGGCCAGGGTGGAGTTGTCAGTAATGGGGGCCAGAGTTGGATTGAGGGGGGAGGGATTCGGGGACGGGGGCTGTTTGTGTTCTCTTGATCTGTTGATTTCCACTGCTGCAAATTTGAAATGTGCCAAAATTGCATCTATTATTTACTGCCAATTTGCTCTTTTTAAAACCGAACCCCCCAACACACACACACACACACACGCACACACACACACACACACACACATGCACCTCCCCCTCCCTCTTCTACTTCCTCAGCTTGCCATTATGTCGTTGCTTCCCAGATAATCACGCACACATTTTTTATTAATTCGCAGATAATAAGCTCAGAGTTCTCTCTCTGTACTTGGAAATTATTATTATGACTGCCAGCCATGTGGAGACAGTATTAACCTCTGTCCATTGTTGACACGCAAACTGGTACACATACACACACACACACACACACATACACACACACACTTCAGTCTTAAAGGTTACCATTAATATTACTCTTTATTATCTATTTTTCTTTCCTTCTCATGAACCCAAGTTTATTCAGTGTCATGAGCATCAATTTCATGCAGTTTTCTCTCAATATCTGAAAACAATGAGTTGATTATGACTGTTGTTGACTTAATGTGGGAAAATAGTCGCGAGGTGAAGTAATAATGAATATAAATGCAGCCCTAATTCCGGTTTGTCAAAATTACTCACAATTACCCCGATTTAATATGCTGAAATAGTCAGAAACTGGTTCAGAAATGTCATAAAAGCAAAATTGAATAGAATTTGTTTTTCCATCCTTCACGCATGTGTTTCCGTGTGTGCATGTCTGCAAAAAAAAGAAAACAACAAACCTGTCCTTTTTATTAAATGACGTTTTGTGTCACCACTTTACTTACAGTGGGGGAAATGTGTTGTTGTGTTGCAGGGACGCTGTGAACATCAAAGGCAGATTAGAACATCTGGTAAGTTCTATTTGACACCCCTCCTTTTATCCCCCAAACACACATGCACACATACACACCACACATGGGGCGCGCACACACACACACACACACACACACACACACACACACACACACACACACTTTGATATCTGCATTCCTAATGAAACCTCCGGAATTGGAGCTGAATACCTGCAGCTCGCAGGCAGAGGCAGAGGGAGAGACAGAGGGAAACAGGCAGAGAGGGAGGGTACTGTCTCCCCCAGGGCCTGGTCCGGCTTTTATATTAGTGTTTCATTTATTCCCAATTCTGCCCAAATACACACACACACACACACACACACACACACACACACAGGTTACCCTCTGTTCTCCCTCATTTAGTCATGCACATTTGCAGGATTTGCATTTGTGTGTACCTGACTTTTTTTTTTTTTACCTTTCAGACAAAAATGTTGGACACACACACACACACACACACACACACACAGGCACACACAGGCACACACAGGCACACACACACAGAGCATGTCTTCTCCTCCCTCCCCTTTCCTCCGCCAGCATGGGGCCTTCCTCCTCTCCGTCTTCTCCCTCCGCCAGCGGACAGCCTGCTGGAAGCGCTCTCTCGGGACGGACCTGAAAATTTAATGGCCAGCGTTTTCCAAGGCTCCTCTCGCTGCTCGCTTTAATACGGGGTCAGGGTGCCGTGCAACAAAGTGAAAAGGTTCTCTCTCCTCTTTTTGGGTGGGGAGGAACCGAGGTTTGATATGCCCCGTATTCCAGGGGATGAATTATAGAGAGGGGTCAGCGAGGGTCCCGGCTCTCAGTGGATGTCAGGCGCCCTCCCTCCCTCGCCTGGCTGCATACTAAAGCACGGCTCCCAGCACCCTACGCAAATGACCCCCCGCTCCACCACGTGCTACGCAAATGACCCTGAATATGCCACACAGATGACTGACCCCGAATCCAAGTCGCACTTAGCTGTAACTGTTCTCTCTCCGCTTGAGCTGCGATCAAGGTGCCCAAGGTTTCAGTCGCAGTTAACTAACCTTAAAGTCCTTGTTCACCGTGTTCAGAACTTTTATTTATTTCAGAACTTTTATTTTGAAGAGAGAAGAGATGAGTGGAGCGGTTTTTGCCTCTGTTTCTCATCAGAACTACATCAGAGCCTTCATATGATTCCATATTGATGGTTAAGATGCAAAATCTCAAAATGTTTGTAAAAACAAAAAAATGAATTGTTTTCTTGCAGAATTCCATTTGTCACTGGTATCCAGTATGTAATCCACTGTAATCTGAAGCTATTATCTTGCAGACGGACTACGTTTGATCATCCTTTTCTGTTCTCGTCACTGAGTTCTTGCTTTTTGACTCTTTTTTTTCCCGCGTTGGAGCTTTTATTTTATTTTGAGCTCTGTATAAAGTTAATGTCTCACTCAGTGGGTTGAGGCGTGAATAAAGCATTAGCAGTAAAGGTGAAGTGCAGCGTGCGGTAATGCTGGAGCTTGGCTCCGGTGACGTCTGCGGCTGGATCTGGAGGTGTGATTGATGTGCTGCTTGATAAAAGGTGCTGTGAATAATTCAGGAGAGGATTACATGCATAAATAGCATGAATCAATATGTGTATTGGCAGTTATCTCTGGGCAAACATTAGGCAGTGTCTCCCCCTTCCAGACGAGTGGGGGAATGTGAACTCACTCCTCTTTGAGAAACTTATGTCATGACTTTTTTTTTCTCCTATTTTTATGACATATATCTCATTGGGTAGTCTTCAGTTCCATGTCTTTGCACCATGTTATCACTTTGTACTAGTTATACTTTACTTAAGTATGGTAGAGAAACACAAATCCAGATTATCTCTTAAACAATCAAGTCCCAGCTGGGATCAGTTGTACCATTGTTGGGAGTCCTGGCAGACCGTGTGGGAGCCAGTTTGTGTGTGTGTGTGTGTGTGTGTGTGTGTGTGTGTGTGTGTGTGTGTGTGTGTGCGCGCGTGCTTTATATGTTTTTTCGCATTAAGTGGACCTACAGGGACAGATTAGAACATGTTTGCATTGATTCTTATTACATGGCTGTGCTTTTATCAGGTTCCTCAGGAGTCAAACACTGCATGCTTACACACACAGTCCCACACTGTTTACCAGTGTGTTTCTTCCCCTCTGTTTGTCTGTACGTATGTCTGTGGTAATTTGAATACCTGAATACTGAGTGTTTGAATTTATGGGTGTGTTTATGCTTATGGGGAGATTGCACCCCAGTAGTCAGCTGCCTGGGGAGCGCAAGACTCTGATTACGATTCGGGACGGAGAACCGTAAATAACGCGCTCGTCTCCCTCTGAGGTGGAGTCGCCGGGCTGTTGGAAATGTTGTTCTCATCTATAGCTCACGCATATATCCCCGCAGATCTCTAACCGGGCGTTTATGGCCCTCTGTTGATGTACTACTCTAAAGATTAGTGCATCAACCACATTGACAGTCATCATGCCTACCTTGGCCCTGGCCCTTAAGAGGAAGCACTCTCTGGTTTCACTTTGCGGTAGTGTTTGCCATGGTTGTCAGAAACTGCTCCGTCCTCGACTCAAAACGGGAATGAACCTCCTCCCGGTGATGTGACAGTCAGGCTCGTGTTCAAATAATTCCTGCGCTTGATTTTTCATGATGAATACTAATGTTACCTCCCCCTGTTAAGTTAGCAGGCTGAGTGAATGACTGCTGCAGTAATTAGGTGGGCAATTAAGATTTATGTGGTCTGAGGTTTGTTGTATTGTTTAGGTTTGTTTTGTTTTCCTATTTCAGCAGATTGACTGAATGTGATCAGTGGCGATATGGAGAAAAAGACTCAAGTTAATTGCTCCCAGTGCTCTGCGTTAGTTTCATCTTTTGTACAGACACACACGCACACACACACACACACACACACACACACACACACACACACACACACACAGTGCAGCTTGAATTGGACTTGCTCTGGGAGAAATGGAGCGATAGTGAGAGAGGTGGCCTACAGCAGCTAATCAGTCCAGATGCAGCGGCTTCTTAGAGAGGAGGAGAAGAAAAGCCAGCAGCTCGATCGATACGCCCGGCATCAGCCTCATCAGGATCACTGGCTCAATCGGCAGCTGTATCCATCATACACGCAGCCCGGGGCGGGCTGGGAGAGGAGAGCGGGGTAGAGGAGGAAGAGCAGCCGGGGACACGTCGTGGCTCCTGGGCCGGGACCGGGGTCGGCCCGGGGCCGGGTGGAGCTCAGGTCACCATCCACTGCAGGCTGAGGCGACACACCTGTTCATGTCCACCACTCTGACCAACATCATGCTTTCACTGTCCATTCCTTTCTTCAGTTCAGACGTCTTCTGGCAATAGGGCTGCAGCAAATAGTTGTTTTTTTTGTAGTTGTTGTCTATTCAGTCTATTGTTTTGTGTGCTTATTTTAAAAGTGTGTATTTGTTTTACAAAAGGCCAAGAGGAAGTGCTTCAAGCACCTGGCTGTCAGCACCTCATGAATGAACCGATAGTCGTCAGATAGGAGGAAACAAAACAAGGTTGAATGATTTAAATAACTAGGTCAGAAAACCAGACACAGACAAAAGTAATACAACATGAACAATTACTGCTAAACACGCTCCACTAACGAGGATGATCTTGTTTGGAAAGGAGCAGGAACAAGTAGAAGCACATTCAGTCCTACCTCCTCTTCACAGTGATGCAAATAATGATAAATACAATAAATGAATTCAATGATAATTTCTGTCAAATAATTACATCATTTACTAAAGAAAGTTGAAAATATTCAAATTTAAGAAACTGATATCAGATAATTTTTCCTTTATTTCTTGATGATGATTGATGACTAAAACAGATGGAAATGATCTCTAGTTTATTTTATTTATTGATTAGTTGTCGTTGCTCTCATTCCTTGCTCAGAGTGAAATAACATCTATGATGTAGTCTGTGTTTCCCCCGCACAAATTATGGAATTGAGCAGTACTTGCATGTTCCAGCACTATATCTTACCTACATGTGCTCTAGCAGAGGATCCACTGCACACAGCTGAATGAGTACATGTGGCGCTCTGTTAAACCTGCAGCCAGACGAGGCTTCCTCCCGCCCAGCGCTCTCCGTCCGTCCGTCTGACGATGCTGTGAGCTCTGGTCAGAGCTGCGTCTGTCAGCACGTGCAGCCCGGGCTGAGGGTCACAGCCGTGCAGGCCTGCAGACCCGGCCTCCGTGGTAGCACCATCGCTATCACCATCGCCATCACAAATACTTGTTGAGTAATGTGACAGTGAGGCTGATGAGCTAAAACACACAATTTATTCTCTTTGTAGTGTCCTCAAACGGGGACTAAGCCGCACTCGACAGAGTGTTTGTTTCATCTGAGAAGGTAGCGCCGAGGCATGGCTTCCTTCAGGGACGGCTGGTGTCTTCCCGGTGTCCCTGAGCGGGTTCAACAGTTTACTGAGTTCACTAGTCTGCTCGGCCCACTGACAGACGCGCCGCAGCAGCTGAACCCGACCAAGCAGCTTTTTGTCCTGAGCAAAAGAAAAAAAAAAGACACAAGTTGAGGAAAGTTCAGAGATCAGGATGATTTCTCCTTCCGTCTCCTCTGTCTCTCCTCTGCTTCTGCCCGTGTCGTCAGACAGTAATTGTCTCATTAGACGGTTTCTCTTCATCCCCGGCTGTATCTCTTTCTTTGTATATCCCCCCTCTCTAATATGATTGTATAGGATAAAGAGGTGAAACCAGCTCAGAGAGAGGCAGAGAGATGCTGGACAGATAAAGGCACGGGGGGAAAGAGGGGGGTGGGGGTGTTGATAATCTGCAAACAGATTTCCATGCTTATTACACTAATGATTTCATGATATTTGATGTGGCGGCGGGGGCTGGGAGGATGTGGAAGCGCGGGTGGCGAGGGGGGGTGGGGTGGTCTCTTTCTCTCATCTCCACGTCGCTGCTAAATGATGGAGTAATTTGAGTGACCTCTGACTTGGGGCAGGCCCAGACGTAATTGCATGTCATTCTGGCATGGAAAGAGGGGAAGAGGAGATGGAGGAGGAGAAGGAAGAGGAGGGGGGGGTCCACAAAATACAAAGTGCCCCCCCCTTCTTCCCATCGTCTCTGCCACACCATCTCTGTCTCTTCTCCATCTTGTTGTCTGTGTCGCTGCGTCCTGCTCTTTGAGTGTTTCCAAAAAAAGGCAACAGCCCCCCCCCAAACAAAAGAAAGATTGCATTAATTTCCAAATGATGATATTACATTAAGTGCAGAGATCTCATATATCAAAACGTGAGAACTACTCCCTTACTGTATGTGCTTCATCTTAATGGTATCGCTGGATGTCAAGGGCATGGAGGAAATTAAATCGGAAAGTGCAGATAGACCAAAGAAGATATTATCTCTGGATGATTGCAGTTTTGATAGGTATTCCAGTGAATTTCATTTTCTCCGGATGGGGAGAAGATGAGTTAGCCTGCACATTTGCTCATTTTTCTTCTACATGATTTATGTGAGTTGAGTGTAAAACTCTCTCCACCCCCCCACCCACATACACACACACCTCCCCCTTTATCAGAAGCACATACATGCATGCGCACCCACGCACAAACACACACACAGGTTGGTAAATTACTGCCTTTGAGTCGTATCTCCGGCAGAGCAGTTACTGCGAGTGTATGTATATGCCCCATTTGTATGGTTGTATACGGGTGAACTGCCATGTGTACGTTTTTTGTGTGTTTGTGTGCATGTGCATGTTTTGATGTGTGTGTGTGTGTGTGTGTGTGTGTGTGTGGGGCTGCGATAGCAGCAGAGCCATCAGCGGGAATGATTCCAGGGAGACGGGGGAGTGTCATTACTCAGACTTGTTTACATTCTAAATACGTAATGAAATCTTGTTGGTAATAATGACGGGAATAAAAGTTTGGGAAATTGTAAAAGTGGTGAAGTTTGAGAAATGAGCCCCGGCCTGTGAAATAGCATTTGGGGGCAGGAAACGACATTATTATGCAGTGCTCCTGCCTGCCTGAGACATGAAGATGAACTGCTAGCGGGCCATAAAATGCTGTTAGCCCTAGCCTGAAGTATGGCACATTGTAAAAGAGCCCTGATCCCATATTGCCATTATATATAAAAGTATAGCCATACACAACATTATTTTTCATATAAGATGAGCTGAGATGCTGAGGCCCAAGCCCCCCAAATACATACACTGATAGGCAGATTTTTTTCCCCCCTCCTTATAAAATATATAAATAAACATATTGCCATGGAACCCATCTCTGCCCTGATCTTATAGACCTCGATATTAAAAACAGAAATATTGCATCTTCTAGGGGCTCTGTTTTCCCCTGTCCTCTTTTGGGTATGGGATATATCTGAGTGTTTGTTTGGATATGGGGATGGGGGGGGTGAGGAAGAGGAGGGGATGAGGAGGAAGCCTGAGCTGTATGCAACAAATGAAAGAAAATGGAAACAGATGAAGACTTTAAAAATATAATGAGATGAATTTTGGGCATATCAACTGCGGGATAAGTTAGTTGAGCTGTGTGAGAGCGTGTGTGTGTTATAATGGTTTACTGACAGATAATAATGGTCACAGATCCACAATTAAGATGAATGGTGCTGCGTGTGTGGCTGTCACTGATGTCCCGGCTTGTGCCTGCGTTTTGAAGCTGTCGGCTGTATTTACTCAAACCAACATTTCATGCAAAAGTTCATATTCTTAATATTTTCAGCAGGATCCGCAATCCTGCATATTTATATGTAAACAGGGTTTTTTTGTAATGTGTATTAGCCGTTCACTGTGCATCATGTTGACCTTGAGTGTGAACTTGTGTTTAACTTTCACAGCAGGGCTGATTTTATTCCCTTTACAGGTGATAAAACTAAACACATTTGATAGATTGAGAGAACATATATACAGTACAATCTAAGTTCTCCATACATCTTAGGACCTGTGTGCAGTTTCCTTCCTTCAGCCTCCTGAAAAACAAAAAAATAATCCTTAATTTAATATATAATATTCCAATATTGCAATGGCAGAACATCTATCTATTGACTGGATGAACCTGGAGAAGGGTTACTGAGGCACACTTGTTGATATTGTTGATATTGTGCAGTTTTTCAGCCTTTTTGGACGTCTCTGCACCAGTGTGGGGTGTGATTCCTCCCCTCGGGTCCTCCTCTGGGTTTCTGCTGAGTCCTGAGTTCCCTCTGCTACGCTGTGATGGATCAGAGCAGATCATCCAGAGAGACCACAGTCTGCCACACAGTGCCCGTCTGACCTGCTCTGCCTCTTCACGCCTGCTCATTCATCTCCTGACTTTGCTTTGTCTAGCGGGCCTCAGGCCCAGCAATAGTAATAGCAGATAATAGATAGATAATAATAGTCCCTTGAGCCAAAATATCACAACAAATAGATGAAATTTCCTGCACGCAGCGGCTCGTTATACACAGCGTTGCATTGTTTCCACCAAGCAGAGTGAGGCGTGTTTATCTTCCTAATGGGGAGTGTTTATTTGGGACTAATGGGACAGACGCTGGCCACTGACTGTGCCTCAGCGTGTCTGTCACCACGGCCCGGGAGCGCCGGCGAGCTGGAGGCCTACCCTGGTCCCACTTCCTGTCGCGTTGAGGGCGAGAGCTGGCCTGAGGCAGGTGGGTGTGGGTGTCAGTGGCCCGAAAATAGACGATTGTTGCATCTCCAAAAGGAGGATGTTTGCAGAGAAAGTCTGCATTCACTCTCCAGCAGATGGTGAAATGCATTGTGGGCATTGTGCGGCTCCAGGTGCTCTTCCACTGAGGGGGGCTTCTGTGTTTCGTCACAACACATCTGATGGGTGTTTAACATCACTGCTCAGTGAATGTGAAAATATGTAGTCACTGACCCCTGAAGCCAAACGTTTATCAGCACAAAACCAAGTGTATCAAATTCACATGATTTAATGTGTTTTTGTTGATGTTTTTATGTATAGCAAGCAAAGAAAGCCTTTACTCACTGAGTAGAAATAGGTTTGTCAGACGATGTTGTCAGACACTGATCTGGCAGAACTGAAAGTCCAAACAAACAATAACAAAAGATTAAAGAAACAAACACAGACATACTCCTTCTCCACTGACTTCCCATGCCATTATGCCGCTGGAGACATCAGTTATTATGGACATTAAAATGTGGATTTCTCCCTGTTTTGTCCTTTTTTCGATCCTAACAGTATTTATTTAGCTTCTCAATAATCCTGCCCCAACACTATGACAGATTTCCAAACTAAACACTAGACTTTTCTGTTTACAAAATAAGATGCAGAGTTCATTGTTCCACGTGGGAACGGCTATATCAAAATGTTCCCTGCAGTGTATCTTATTTTTCTATGATGAGATGCATGCCCTGACAGTCATGTCCAACTGTCCTTCTATCAGGACGAGATGCTGAACTGTCTCAGAGCAAACACAATAATGATTTTTATCTTCTATCCAGTCACAGGGTCCCAGCGTTGGTCAGGTGTGCGGTAGCAAAGACAGAGCGTCTTGTTTTTGTCATTTCCGTCACTTCTCGCCCTAACAGCCGAGCGCAGCAGATTCTGCCTCTTCTGCCTCTTCTCTCTGTGACTGTCGGGAGCGCTCGGATCGCAGGTGCTGCCTTCAGGACGGCCGCGGCTCCATCTACACCTGCTTCTGTTGCCAGTTCAACAGCACTACAGTATTTACTGCAAATACAGCTAATTTCAGATTCAGAGTGTGTGTGTGTGTGTGTGTGTGTGTGTGTGTGTGTGTGTGTGTGTGTGTGTGTGTGTGTGTGTGTGTGTGTGTGTGTGTGTGTGTGTGTGTGTGTGTGTGTGTGTGTGTGTGTGTGTGTGTGTGTGTGTGAGAGAGTGACTGTGCTGCAGTTAAACCTTGCAGCTTTCAACAGCTCCTCTCTCAAAGCCTTTGGTCCTGTGCACGTCTGTGTTTCTCTACTTTCTAAAAATTCCTCCTCACCTTCCTCTCTCTCTCTGTCTGTTGTACTTTGTGAGCTCTGAAGAAAACAAAAGCAACTGTCTGTCTTGCTTTTGGTCGCCCCCCCCACCCCCCCCCCCCCTCGCCTGTTTCCCCTTTACTCACAGTGTGATTATCTAAAGCCCCTTTAAGGAAAGCGCTGCTAATTTCCAACACACACTCCCTCTGGATGCACACACACACACACACACACACACACACACACACACACACACACACACACACACACACACAGCGAGCCCTTTTCTGGCTTTCTCATGTTTGTTTGTGTGCGTCGGGGAGCCACAGTTTTAATTGAGGGGCGCAGCCACTTCAGATGCAGCGGGGGCCTCTCTCCCAGTGGGGGGAACACCGATCTGCCTCTGGGGAGCACAATTAACGCCTTTTTATTGTTCGCTAATGAATTACACACAGAGGAAGCAGGCACGCACGTGTGAATTAGAGAGAAAAATAGTTTGTCAGGAGGCAGAAAACATGTCGTACTGTCACATGTTTGCTGAGCTGACTTCTGAGCACCGTTCACTTGTGATGATAATTTGGTATAAATGAGCTCTGACAGGACTGGATTCAGGGCCGTTCTGCCTCCATTTAAAGGGCCATTGAGATGGAAGGGGTTGAAGTGCACCTCTCATTCTTGTCGTTTCACAGGTGATAGGCAGCAGTAGGTGTGACGGCTCAGAGAAGCTCCAGAGCTGGAGCAGTGAAGGACGAGGCCGCAGAGAGGCTTCCAGTGTTACGTTACTCACAGCTGGAAAGAATGCGTGTGTGTGTGTGTGCTTTGAGGATACATGGACTAACACATGCCTTCAGGCCAATGCAAACAAATGCAAATGTAATTAGCGAGGGGGCGTCGTAATAAACTGTAACTAAGATGATTGCGCGGCGTGCAGTGATCAGGGTAGTTAAGCTGTGGTGTGTTCAGGCCTTCAATGACGGGTTCGCACCAAGACTGATGTCTGTGTCCTGTCTAATTGCTCGGCAGGCTAAGCCCCGGCACTGTTTAACTTGGTTTGAATCTTGCCCAGGACTTTGATTTTGCGGCATGTAATCCTTCCTTTTTTTTCTTTTTTTTTCTTGCTGTGAAGCCGCTCCTGTGATGACGGAGATGCCAAAAAAAAGCGGAGGAAAAAAGGGCTGAATTGTGCCCCTATCACAACTACATGAGGGAGAATGAACAGTGTGTGTGCGCACACACACGTGTGCGTGTGTGTGGGTGAAACCCTCAAGTGTTCTTCATCTTCTCCAGTATAATAGTGATTAGTAATTTCAGCTGTCGAGCGGTGCCAGTCAGCGTGAGCGTCATCCACCTTGTCACCTGCTACAGGGGATACGCACGCACGCACACACACACACGCACACACATCCATGTAGCATTAAGTGCGCGTCAGTGTGTCTGCAGCGCCTTGATGTGCGCTCCATCTAGAATACAGCGCCCTGACATCGCTACATTAAAGGGGGTCATTATATTTCCCCGGCTGCCACCGAAAAGTGACGTTTTTACAAAGTGACAAGTTTACAGTTTGATAAATCAGATTTTTTTTGCTCTGGGTGGGGTTGGAGAGCCACCTCAGAAGGAATGGTGGGAGGAAGAGCCATGCAGGAGGAGGAGGAGGAGGAGGGGGAGGAAGTGCTGCCTGTCAGCCACGGCGTGGCCCTGTCGTCTAAATGATGCTCCCAGGCAGCGGATTCAGATCCCATCCCCATTAGCATTTAATTTCTCTCTAATCCTACACAGTCTCCACCGCTGCATGGTAACGAGGGCCGCCGCGCCCAGGCGGGAGCCTCAGAGAGCAATCTGCCAGCGCTCGCCCGCTTCCAGCCCGCCGCCCCGGCCTCGCCATCATTCTTCCTTGACAATTAAGACCCTCAAATCTAATAGCAGCGATATTGGAATTACAGCGCGGCCCTTTTGAGGGCATGTCAGGAAAAAAGGGGCTGCCCCTCCCAATACAGCTGTCAAAGCACGAGGCCCTCCTCCCCTTCATGCCTGCTAAGCATTTATGCTACGCACACACACACACACACACACACACACACAGACGCAGACGATTGGAAGGGGAATATGTTGAGTCTTTGGCTGTGATCTGTGTAAAATGTGCTCTCTGTGCCCTCTTATCCAACTCTCCGAAGACTTGTTACAGCAGCTTTTGTTTTCTCTCTTCCTCTCTCTCTCTTTGTCTCTAAATTTCTCTTCATCTCACCCTCATTGATTCTCCCTGGTGTGTCAGGGATGTTGTTGCTTTCTGTTTTTCACCAGCGCGGGCTCTTACAGCCGACTAGACTGGTAGATTGGCGAAGTCGTCCCCCGGTGCTCGGCGAGGACAGTCCCACTCTAATAGCTACAGTTACAGATTATCACGGGTAAAATATATTTCAGCCTAAGGGATGGAGCAGCTTTACCACTGCATTACATGCAGTAGATAAAGATCATCTTGAACTGTGATCTCTCAGGCAGCGGGGCGGCGTAGTAAACAGGCAGATCATCCTTTAAGACGATGCTCTGGGCAGGCTTTGCCCCCGAGCCACACTCTGAGCTGCCTCCAGCTCAGAGCGTTACTCTGCTCTTAAAAATGAAAGTGTTTGTTTCAGAAGGAAAAATACAAACATGTTAATATACCTTGTTTTCTTCTTCCTCTGCAGACTCTATCGGAGCAGGCAAAAGTGCGAATGCATCTGGTCCTCCAGGCTGCAGGTGAGGGGCTGAGCCTTCTTCTCTGCTGTTCTCCTCTGCTCTCTTGCTATCAGTCACTTGTCAGGCCGTGTGGGAGCAGGCTGTGATTAGCAGCGCCGCTGTGTACTCTCCGAGCCGAGCAGGGACTCCTCTGTCAGTATACTCTTTCAGCCACGCCAGCGGCATGCCTCCAGGTGAACTTTGATTCATAAACCAACTCCTGTGATATCACCCCAAGGCTACGTCACAATGCAAACATTAGCTCAGCCTTTGTGGTAATAAACCTGCAGATACAGTACGACCGAGTGTGAACTGAATGCTGATAATTGGTGCGTCTGTGCCATATGACACAACACAAGTCCACGCTTCAGACATTTCGATTTTCAGGCTGATTCATACTAAGGAGCCCAAATCTGACGCTTATTGTAAACAGTTCTTTTGTTTTCATGACTGTCTGAACAACACAAATCCACTTTTTTACATTTCTAAATGCGCCCCAGGCCACTTTCATGTAAATCAATATGTTTTAAAATGACCTCAGTCTTAACAGTGTGGTCATCTCACTCTGACATCATAAGGTCCCATAGGAAGCAGGACGTGGCAAAATGAAGCTTTTTTTCCTTCTTCTTCCTCCCTCTCATCTGTTCAGATTGCACAGCAACGACCTAAAAACTGGTGCACACGCATCCTGAACTGACATATTTAGATGCCAGAAGAGTAAACGTAATATAAACGTAATGTAGAGCGACGTGGCCTTAGAGCCGGAGTGAAACCTGCTGAGTCATGAAACTGGACACGCCGATGTTTTATAGCCTGATTTATCTGTTTAACACTTATTAAGATACACCTACTGTGTATTGGAGAATTACAGCATATTTCTAGCTGTCTGTTCCTGGCTATGAACTGCGAATGAACTACAGTCTCATTCCCCTGAACATGTTATGTCGTTGTTCTCCCACACAGTACAGAGACTCTCTCACACACACATACACACACACACACACACACACACACACACACACACACACACACACACACACACTCTCTGCTCTGCTTCGACTGCTTCTGGGCCCATATTCACTGCAGCTTAATTTCAAACACTCCTCCCAGTACATAAGTCATAGATGTCACCATGCACGCGGTGTATATATTCCAGTGTGTATTCGAGGGGTAGAGTTGCGAGCCAGATGTGACAGGCAGAGATTGACTGTGGAGAGAGATGTCTTCATGTTTACAGTCTCTCTCACACACACACACACACACACACACACACACACACACACGCACACGCACGCAGAGGGCCTAGCACTTCAGAACAGGGCTCTAATTTCACCGCAGGAAATATATGAAAGAGTCGGCCGTCTATACATCATCTGTAAAGCACCCAGCAGCTCACTTACTTCACTTAGGACTTGTTCTGCTGTACTGTAGGTCGCAGAGCAACCGCCACCCCCTGCTGTGAATCCGCCCTGTACGAGGCCCGTTTCACACACTTTATTGTTCCTTCAATTGACTGCAGGTAGTTTGCATGTATGCTGTGCGTACAGTTGATGTTGTGCTAATGGCGCTGAGGCTGTAAAAGCGAGCCTGTGGCTGTGGGAGCAGCGGGCCAGAGCTTTAATGCACCAGGACACGGCTCTGCTTTTCCTCTCAGTCCTGGAGGCTTCCAGCTGAACAGCTTTATGGCTCAGACACTGATTGTCTTCATGGGTTACAGCACCAGCCGCTGTACTCTAGATCATGTCACTCACAACTATCTTCAATGGATGAACAAAAAAGAGGCTTGTTTACGGCGCCTGTTTCTTGGACTAATGTGTCATCTGCTTTCAAGGTTGTATCCTCTCGCTGTCGTTCCTCTCACTAATTTAAATAATGTTTCTACACTTTTCTCCCCCCTCGTTATGAGTGGAGGTGCTCTCGCTGCCAACTCTCCTGCGTTCATCTGTCTCTTGTTCCCTCGTCCCCCTCACTCTGTCTGTCCTCTCACTTATTCTCCGTCTCACCGTCTTTGTTCCGACGCTGATCGTGAACAGAGGGAGATAGGGATGGAGGGTGAGAAGGAAGCAGCAGATGTTGGGAGGTTGTGTGAATGTTAATGTCCTGACGTAGCTGTGGAGCTTAAGCCTCCTCCTCCTCCTCCTCCTCCTCCTCCTCCTCCTCCTCCTCCTCCTCCTCCTCCTCCTCCATCCACCGTTCCTCTCTGAGCGCCCGCCAGCCTTTCTCTCTCGGGGTCTCCCGACATCCTTAAAGCCCGTGGCTCTCCACTCCTCTCTCCTCCTCTCTGCTCTCCTCCACCTCTTTCCACCCCTTCCTCTCCCCTCCCCTCCCCTCCCCTCCCCTCCCTTCTCCTCCCCTCCCTCCCCCCTCTCTCCCTCCTTTTGTCCGTCTATGGACTCTCTCTAGTCAGTAGAGAGCAGATCATCCCATGGCTAAAGCGGCTCAGGCCTTTGTGTTGGGGGGCTCTGTGGACCTGTAATGAGCCCCCTCGGCTGGCCCGCTGGCCTGCTTAGTGCGCACTGGGGGCTTTGAGTGTGTGTGTGTGTGTGTGTGTGTGTGTGTGTGTGTTTGCGTTTGCACATTGGGATGAGGAGGTGAGAGGAGGAGGGCAACACTGGCCCCCAATGAAAGAGCTGGATGGATATGTTTATGGGTCACTTCCTGCTTGGCCTACATATCAAACACACACACACACACACACGCACACACACACACACACTTTACACCTCATATTTCCAAGACAACCATGCTGGCTAATTTTTTCAATGATAATATACAATATTTGTAATTATGTAATTGCTCATATGCACCAAATTATTACAATATCAGCCTCATGATTGTACAGTTAGATGGATATGGATTATTAGATTATTCATCCGTTTTAACTAGTTAAACTTATCTTTCATTATGGCATATTTCATTTTAAGAGATGGTGATTTAAGGCCTGTTCTCTGCTCTGAAACTGTCTGCATGGGTCGTGCTAAACGCCAGCTTCATGTAGGTGGAAGAGTAGAAACGTGTAAAGAAGTCGAAGAGTTGGAGAGTGCAGCTCTTCCAGTCTCGTTCAGTACACTGCCATCTTTTTGTTCTCTTTTCTCCTTCTAAACCTGATGATCAGCACCTGTAGACGAGCACCTACACGACTGCAACACATAGTGGACGGACCTTCATCAGGAATACTCATGTACTGCTGCACTGTTCATTCCTTCCAATATATTAATATATTCCTCCACACACACACATGCACTCACAGGCCACTAAGATGCCCTCACATATCTATTATACCCTCTTCTTTTCAGCTGCTTGCTGGGGTCTTAGCTCTTTTCAGAGCAGTGTCCATTTCCACTCAAATGAGCATGAGCGCTGTGCGGCAGCGGGCCCCTGCTTATCCACACGTCAATAGGGAGTGTTTGCAGAACACCCACTAAGGACCCGAGGGCCAGGGGTCATCAAAACCTCCGTCTTCTCCCTATTTGAACCTTTGACAGCAGCAAAACAAACAACCCTTAAGATCTCATCAGAGGCTTGAACTTGGCAGGGCTCCGAATTAACTTTCTCCACTAGTTTGTCTGGCTGTGACACCTGGCTGGAGCTGGTCGGGGGACGCGCTCTTATTTCTCAGTTTAGTCATTTTAACTAATGGTTTAGGTGCACTTCCCTTGTCCCTAGAAATGCACAAAACCCTAAATATCACAATTCAGATATCGTATATGTATTTGTTACTGTATATGATGGGGGGTTTTTCTCAAAATTGAATTGTAATATACAAATGTTATATTTGTCTGGGCAAAATTCTGTGAAAATTATTAAATTATTTTCCAACATTCAAGCACCAAAATGATTTGGCAAAAAAATAAAAAAAAGTTTTAATTATAGAATATCAGTTTATGTATTAGCTGTATATGTGTTATGCTTATGCACAGTCCAACACACCTTCATGCAACAAAAGAAGTTTGGAACGGACAAATGCACAACATGCAGCCCAGAGCACTGTAGTCCATCTATTAACACTTAGAACTACAGCTAGTTAATGCAATTACGTTACATTTTATCGTTCATATCCAGGTTCACATCCACTGATGTGGATGCAAAACAAATCAAAAGCTGATCTCCAAGCTTGGAAAAACAAAAGTCTTAAATCGGCATCAACATCAGGAAATGCCTCTTTGAATGCCTTTTTTCTCCCCCAAATGTTTTTCTGGCAGTTTAACGATGTGTTGGTGCAGAGAGAGGCCAGAGGGAGCAGCCCTGGACCGGCCTGTTGATCAGACCGTTTCATGTGGCCCAACGTGTATGGTGACACGGTATCATGAACCGTGGGTCTGCTGGGGATGGTTTGACCCAAGACTTGGGATCGGTACGATATCAAAATGTCAAGATTGATCATCCCATATGTATATGTATTACTGACTACCTAACGGAGCAGAAAAGAAGTTATTGAATAAATGTTGGTATCGGCCGACACTCGAGCCTTCGAGCCATTACCTGAAGACACTTCTGCAGGTGTGTGAAGCTACATTTAGTAGTGGAGTGTCTCCTGTTTACATCAGCCGTCTGATAGAGTGACAGACAGGACGAGGCAGAAGAAAAGAGAGAGAGAGAGAGGAGGGGTAGGGTGTGTGTGTGGGTGGGGGGGTTGGGGGGGGGGGGCAGCCAAGCTTAGCAGCATCATGTGATCAGACTAATTCTTCCACAGTAAATACGGGGTATTAGGCTTCTCTGTCTCAGCAGGGGTCTGCAAGAAACACACACACACACACACACACACACACCCTTTCTCTCCTCCTCCTTCCCTCCGTCTTCCTTGTGCTTCCCGTAGCCGCCGTCCCTCCCACCGCCCCGGCCCACCCCCTTAGGCCCTGACAGATGTGTGCTGAACAGACCACATACATGGAGGGTGTCACCTTACCCCCTCTGGAACTAAAGGGCTAATGCGCCACATTTAGGAGGCTGCCGCCCTTTGTTCTGCCAGGGAGGAGAGGTGACGGGGACGGGGAGACTGACCCTGGTCCCAGGTCTCCTTTATTTCCCCAGTCTGCATATTTTATTTCTTCTATAAACTTGTTTCCACACACCCCCCCCCCTTCCTTTCTCATTCTTCCCAATTTTCTCTCTGACACTTCTCTACCTCCATTCATCTCTGTGAGATTTAGCCGTCATCTCTGGAATGCCGCCCCGGATTTGTTAGGCGGTGAATTACAGTTATCACACGCGTTATCCATCTCCATCAGGCCGGCCGTTAGCAGCTCTGTTTGTGCCACCAAGGTGATCGTTACAAATGCCCATCAGTGGCCATCCTCATCTTGAAGGGGGGATTTCCCAGTAAAAACACAGAGGAACCACCGGTAATAACTCCACCAACACGCCGCCTCCTGAATGTGTGATGGTGACAGCGGCACTTGGCTGTTTGCACACTCAGCACTGATCGTGGCTCCGCTGTAATGAGGAGGGTGGATTCTTTCTTTCTTTTTTTTGTGGAGGCAAGAAATAGTAAACAACTCGATGGTCCTTTTCTAAAAAAAAAAAACAAAAAAAAGGAAAAACAAAAATGTGAATATTTTGTTGTGAGTTTCAGGGATCCTTGTTTTTCAATTACTGCTGTTGAAATAGGATTTCCTGATTCGGCCCAAGATTAGAAAAGAGGAATAAAAAAAGAGAGAGAGAGAGAATAATGTAGCTGATCATAACTCTGGTAGTTTAATGATTAAAACGCTGCGGTCCGTGGAGAGGATTTGCTAATGTTTACCCTGCAGCACTCTTAAAAAGCCTCAGCTCAACAAATCAGCAGAGATGCTCGCAGGTTTGCTGGATTGTACGGATTTAGTTTGATGCTGATTTTTTGGCTTCCTCCAGAAAAACATCGACTGCATTAAAACTGCAAATGGCCCCTCATTGTATACAACAACAGTTACACAACGGCAGCAGAAATCCCCTTTTACTGTACGTCTGCGCGAGAACGTGTCTCCTGTTGTCCTCTGGGAGGATAATTGCACGCGGGTGACCTGTGATTTAGTCTCCGTAACCATTGATCAGCTGGATTTATGTGCCATTACCTCACTGTTCCAGTCAACAGTCGTAATTACATCTCAGAGAGAGAGAGAGAGAGAGAGAGAGAGAGAGAGAGAGAGGGAGAGAGAGAGAGAGAGAGGGAGAGGGAGAGAGAGAGAGAGAGGGCCGGGGCCTCCAGTAACACAGGACCCAAATACCTGAATAAGCTTTTATCAAACAGCCCCTGGGCTGCAGATTGACACCAGTGGCAGAGCTGCTGACCTCCAGATGAAAGGGGAGGATGGATGGGTGGATGGATGGATGGATGGATGGATGGATGGATGGATGGAAGAGTTTGTCAGGCTCGGTTAGAGAGCCATACCTCATCGTAGGTAAGAGCCGTGCTTGTTGACCCTGTCAAAGAGAAGAGGGTGTCTACACTTTCAAGAGTTTAAAGAAGAGCGAGCGCTTTGAAAGGGATTCCTGCACCCACAGTGGAGTGGAGTGGAGTTGTTCCAGTAAGAAATAAGTCTCCCAGTTCAAAGGTGTCTGTCGATGGCGGGGCGGGCCGAGTGACCCGAGGACTGCCTGGATCACAGTTTTATGTGCGATTGATTTTTGGTTTGCTTTATGGGCATAATAAAAACACAGGTCCTGCTGCGCCCTGGTTTTCTCCTCAACTATATGAAGACACACACACACACACACACACACACACACACACACACACACACACACACACACACACACACACAGTGCATTTGAAATGCACTGAAATTAGAGATGCATGTACCTATAGTTAATTAAGACTGTTTCTCTTCTGATCCTTTTATCGAAATTCACATTGTTCTTAGCCTCCAAACATACAGTATCTCATGATTTTGACTATTTTATCTTACAGAAGTAAGAAATAATAATCAGGTGTTTACATTGATATGTTTGGTGATGTGGCACTAATTGAAATAAGTGCATTGATTATAGATCTGATATCATGATTTAACTGATAGCAGGGATGCAGGTACTACAACATCTGAGATCGTTTTCTACAGCATAATCCAATATCATCACCACAGTATGAGTCAGGTAAGAGTCATTGGAAAAGAAGTTGTACGACTGGGTTGAGGCCTCTTTTATTAAATGTCTGGTGACAAATCAAGACAGTTGAAAATGTTTAACTCTGTTTTCTGGACAAAGCAGCAAATTCCTTATTTGAGGAAAGCAGCAATAGATGAGTGAGTGAGTAGGTGTAGTCCATGTTTTCACTCCTGCTGCCAGGGTCCACATTTTCATATTTCAGTCGTGAAGTTGTTCTTATTTCAGTAATAGCTGTCACTTTCCTGAGATTGAAGGTCTAAGGTGCAAAATATACTTGTCAAATTAGTGTACAACTTTCCTCTCCCTGCTTTAGTGAGCAGTATATACAGTACTAGAGAGAGCCACTTAGAGGAAACTCTCTGATTTTGTGTGTGTGTGTGTGTGTGTGAGCGTGTCTGAGAGAGAGAGAGAGACGGGCAGGGAGGGAGCTTGAGATTGCTTTGTTTTTCTTCTGTGGGCAGATTTCAAACAGCATCTGGTGAGCTCTTGAAAAAGACCGTTATGAGTATGTTCAAATCCAAACTGAATCATTTCTGCGCCCTCCTCCCTCCTTCTTCTCTCCTCCTTGTTGTTGGTGTTTGGAGACACATGGCGATATCTCTCCCTCCTCCCTCCCTCTCTCTCTCTCTCTCTCTCTCTCTCTCTCTCTCTCTCTCTCTCTCTCTCTCTCTCTCTCCCTCCCTCCCTCCCTCCCTCCTCTCAACATGTAGACATTTCCATAACAGAAAAAGAATATTTTTAATTTGCTGCTTTCCATAATTTTGCAACATATGGTATAAATGATTTTGATGCAAATGTATGTGCTAATTATTTGCAGACGAGCCTTAAACAGGCCAGCCATTGAAGTGGAATGAAAGCAAATTTGCAATCACCTTAAATTTTGCTAACCATTTACTGTTAAGTAAACTTTGCTAAGTAATTTAATTACCTTGGACCGCTGGCAGGCGCTCAGAGCTTTCTTTTTTTTGTGGGAGGGGGTGGAGAGCTGAATGCAAAGAATGCAGAATGAGAGAGATGAGAAGGAGAGAGTAAAGACGGGATGCATACGGCTAACAAGAGTCCTATTAAATCCACACTGTGTGGAAGACACTGCTGCTGCTGCTGTGCCCTTGCACGGGAAGGGCAGTGAAGGAGTGGGAAACTTTTAAGTTGTCCTTTGACATGATTTTATCTGCACATCTGTGTTTGCACACTTGTTTTTGCACAGCTCTAGTTGCCTGTAGCTGCCTGATTGTAAGAGCGTTCCCTCCTCCGTGATTTTTAATCATTTCTACCTTTTGACACAGTATTCTTCATGTTGAGGCCCGGGCACAACTATGCCAACATTTCACTGCTTCTTTGGCAAATTCAGCGCTCTAATGAGTGATGATGACTGCTCCCAGTTAGATGATGCTGAAAATTCACACCGACTTTGCGGTGCTTTTTTTTTTCTTTGTGCCAACATGGCTCACGTTGAAAAGAGCTCGTTATGAGTTTACCACCTTAAATGTTCTCATATTGTCCACAGTGTGTTCCCTGCACGCGTCAGACTCCAGCGATGTAGTGAAGGTGCAAAGCAGGTGAGGTGATGTATGGACACCAGCTATAGCTAGGAGGATGCTCCTGACTCATGTCTGGTCACATACTTACCCGTAAACTGAAAATTAGCTCTGATGCGAATGTGTCTGAGGCTTCACATGTAATTCTCTGCTCGGTCCCTATAGAAGGAATGCACCCAGTGCATGCTGGGACGGGGCCCAGCCCCCCCTCGACCCTGAATGGGAATGAGCAGGTATTGAGAATGGATGGATGGATGGTCGGCGTGGCTGTCATAGGGAGGCCAGGATGTGTTGCTGCTGCAGCCTTGGCCTTCATACACTAATCACTCTGCTGTTTGCTGCTTAGGCTCGTGAATGGATTGCTACTTTAAAAGGTGACAACGACAACCCAGAGGGTTGTTTCATGTCACCAGACACAATTCTGTGTTGAGGAGTTCATCCATGTGATCTCTGACCAGTTGTAGATTTCTCTTAATGAAGTTGAAGACCCAGGTAGCTCATCCTTCGCCTCGTGCAGCTGAGCTGGTGCGTCACGTGAGGAAGCTGCAGATGTAAATGCAGACAGATGTGATGGACGATGAGGCCACAGCACCTGTGATTGCTTCCACGGCTTCGTTTGACAGATCGAGTGAATACTGCGGAGGGTGGAGCAGGGATGGCAGCACCCTCCACCCACTGCCAGCCTAATGCTTCAATCCCAGTCCCTCCTAACAGTGTACTGAAGGAGCAGGCTCTGTCCAGGCAATACAATAACACAGACCCATCAGCACCTTTTTAGATCACTCATAGACATCTTATCTGTAGAGAAACAAGATGTAAGAATTATATTTCTTGATAGGGAGTAACTATACTGTAACCTATAACCTTGAAAATGTGTGAACACTGTGGAAAGTAAAGTGTTTATAAAAACTTGGGTTTTACTAGAAAATACTGATTCTCTCCCCTGCTTCTCTGTGACCTGTGAGTAAATGCAGTTTTGAAGGTTTGTGGTGTAAAGTTTGTAAATTTGTCATAATTTCGAGGCATTTGAGAGATTATTTCACATAAAAGTTACTGCCACAGACTTCTGCATGTCTTTTAAATCAGACTTCTGGGGGACTTCAGGAGGGGAGTAAATAAGAGAGCAATCTGGGGAAATGTACAAAATGCAAAGTACAGCTGTAGAAAATAAAACACTGGGGGCTGTTTTGGTGTATGGTGTGAAAACCTGCACTGCAGCAATTGAAAACGTCCTGGAAAATGATTTCTGGAATAGATTGGGAACCCTACTATTGTTGTAAGAACACTGAGCCTTTGTATTTGTTTCCCAAAAGTTTTACCTGTCCTTGAACAAAAGGCAAAACCATCACAACCACACACGCTGGATCTTCCCAGGTCAGTACAGTTGTGTTTGACAGCGAGAGGCTGGTGTGCAGGACTGCTTTCTTAAAGCATGATCAGAACAAATATAAATAAATATATCTGACTTTGCTTTTAGTGTTTTTATCTCTATCAGCCTCTGTGGCATGTGTGAATGTGTGTGTGTGTATGTGTGTGTGTTTGCGTGTGTGTGGGTGGCGGTTGGGGAGTAATTAGAAATGTAACTACAACAGAAGTTTTCATGTTAAAGGCTGTTTCTTCCTATCATATATAACCAACTGTCATTTCAGAGGAGCCAATACTTCTCTCAAAGCCTTTTTTTCCCCTCGCTTTTCCCATCAACATGACCTTCTCTGGCTGTAAAGTAGAAACCGCGTCTTCTCCCCTTTCACACCAGCAGAGCTGCACACACACACACACACGCACACACACACACACACACACACTCTCGCACAGACGCAGGAAGGCGAGGGCTGGGATGGAATTGAAGTAATAAAAACCTCTTTGTTTTAGTTTGTATTGGACCATTCATCATCACTTTATTTAATACGCGGCTGTAATTGTGCCATCCCCAACCATCACTAATGGCTGTGTTCGCCTGTGTTTGCTTTGTTGATGGAAATGAATGAAATTAGGATAAACAACCGCAGAGTCGCGCGTAATCAAGCCCTGATTAATGTACCAGCGTTTCAGCGCCGTTTCTCATTCCACAACACCTGATATCTTTCCCATAAACAAATTCTGTTTGTCTAAATGAAGAAATTAAATGACGCATTTGATGAGTTTATGATTGACCCGGTCCGGCTCGTGGCTCATTATTCTCTGTCTGTTGAGGCCAAGAGGTATGTGACTAATGCTCTGTCACTTCCCACACAAGGATTTATCACCACCGCTGATTAATGGCAGCCAAACAGCATTTTAATAATTTTATGATTGTGGTTTCTGGCAGTCGCAGAGAGAGAGAGAGAGAGAGAGAGAGAGCGAGCGAGGGGGGAAGATAGAGGGAAGGTGGGGGGCTTTTAGAGGGAGAGCGTCCAAAGAGGGAGAGAAAACGACAAAGTGTTCATCCCAGATTAAATGTTTTGTGCCGTTGCAGGCTGTGCAGACCGGAGGCATGATTACGCGGCGCATGAACATCCCCATGAATCTTCCTCCCGCGCTTGAAAACTATTTCATACACATGTTTAATGAATTTCACCCGACTCATTATTACATTTACTTTTTCCACTGGAAAGCAACAAATTGGCAACAAATCTGGTTAAAATACCTTGACCGTGAGCGATAGCTTCCACCCCCCCAGGGGGGCTGGGATGTGGAGGGGGGGGGCGGGGGGGGGGGGGGGGGGGGGGGGGCAGGGCTGATTTACAGGGGGAAGGAAGGGTTAAAAACGCTGGTGTGACAGGCAGAGATGATGATGTAGTTCTGAGATTTTATGGCCCGGGCCGGTATCTCTCAGCAGCCACTGATAAGATAGCTGGAGACAATCGGATGGGCCGGAGAAATGAGAAGATTGTCAAGAGCCATTAGTGTTTAAGTCTGGACCCCAGACCAGCTTAATCAGGCAAAGCCGCCGTTCCTCTTTGTTTATGTCCCAACAGTCTCCTACATTTACCTCTGTCCTGTTAACTGCTCTGGCTGGGGTTCAGATTACATTTTTGCATTAGGACCAGAAAAGCTCTTCAAACAGGGCCGTTCATTTAGCCCGGCCAAGGTAAGTGCTCAACAGAAGTGAGGTGCAACAAAGAACTTATTTCATAAGCGTGCTGTTCTCCAGATGTAGAATGACTCCAGGGAGTTATTTTCCTTCTTATTTCATTTCGAGAGGAATAGTCATCGCAATCATAAAAGGCCTGAATGATGAATACATGTTTCCATAGCAGTGGACAGGGCTTTGCATTAGTCTTATTTTAGAAGCTGACATCTTGACTAATTTAGTGTTTTAAGCATATACCAGCGTGTTAGCAGTAGCGAGTGCTTGATTTGACCGGTCAGGTTAGTTTGTGAACTTTACTCCTGTGATCCTGAGTCACACAGTGCTTCAGGCGTGCAAGGACGACCAGAAGTGGTCCAAAGCAAGTGAATCAAACAAAAATGAAAACTAAGCTGAGTTTAAAGGCATTCGTGAAGAAAAACAGATGTATAATGTTTTTTTGTTTGTTTTTTTAATGGCATTCTTAGCCAAAATGTTTCATTTCTGCTCTTCATATTTTGTTTCTTACATCTGTTGTCCTGATTTCATCCATTCATCCGTCCTTCCCCATTGATGTCTCAAGCTGTTGGTTTCTCAGAGACATGGACACAGACACACTCTCCCACCAAGGGCCACTGTAGACTCTTCATTTGACTTCAACATGTGTGTTTTTGAACTCAGTACATGGGGACCCTGTAGCAGTGCTGTCCACTGATGATCAGTCCACCCGCCTTAATAAAATCTCTCCAAAATGTTTGAAGATCTCAGATTAGACCAGGTCGGATAGATTAGTGCTCGCTAATCATTCACCTCACACCCCCGTTTCTGAACTGTACCTTAGGAACAAGAGTTTGTTGTGTTAGTTCCAGATGAAGCTGCCACATGGATAACGTGCCAGTCAATCATCAGACTGAAATCAGATGTGTTTAGATATAAAAGCAGCTAAATGAATGCGCAGTCCGTAGGTCTGAAGGCTTGGCTGCAGCCACACATCTCTGCCCCGATTTTCCCTCTAGATTCAAAAGTCCAATTTTGGGACTGGGAATGTCAAAACAGTCCCAGGGTGCTGCACTACAATAACATACTACAGCTACGTCCTATTAATTCTTATTACAGATTTGGAAATCATCTAAATGTTTTTAACACCATCATTATTAAAGTGTGGATTACATATCATGACCGTCTTTTGTTAGATGGATAACATTAGTGTGCGTGCACGTGCTCTCGTTTGTTTTACTCCCTTGGAGTCGAATTCTGCACACACACACACGCACGCACGCACGCACGCACGCACACACACACACACACACACACACACACACACATGGAGGCGCGCCGAGCCCTGACTCCAATGGGTTTGAACAGCATGTGTTTCATTCCTGCCACACCAGCAACCTTTCAAAGTGAATGTTAGTTTGAATTAGATTAGTGTGGGTCATTTTTCCTCCTAACTCAGAGACGCAGGAATAAACGCAGCGCGGCTGATAAACATTTAGACACCTGTCGGCTCCAATCTCACGTTCCCAGCCTCAGGAACAGATGGAAGTCATGAGTGGTTACAAACTTCTAATGGAGTCCTAATTTTGTACAGATTGCGCCGTTAGCCTGCCCCGGTGTGCGCACACACACACACACACACACACACACACACACACACACACACACACACACACACACACAGAGCCCATTATTTCTCTGTTCTCTTTCCTCTTACATGCTTCTGTTGCTGTCTCCTCTTCCTGCTTCCTCCCTCCCTCCGTCCGTCTGGATGAATGTGAGTTTTAAGGTGTACGTAATCAAACGGCCATTACCGTGACGTCTCCTCACTGACAACCCTGAGCTTTTACTCTCTGATTTTCACTGCTCTACGACATTAAGTATGTCATGGAGAATGTGTTCTTTCTACCTGGATAGACTGCGTGTTTCCATGTTCAAATTTCAACCCCCCCCCCTCACTATTTCTGCCCGTTTGAGACTTCTATTGAGTTGTTTGTTTGGTCTGATCACATCGCGTGAAATCACTTGTTTCTTTCAGACTCGTGTGCTGGCTGTGGCAGCAGGTCGGGCCCGGGTCGCCTGTTTGCAGACGTCCCTGGCGCTGTGCTTTCATGTGGTTCCCGTGCGGCCTCTGTGCAGCTTGGCTGTCCGCGCTCACACATAACGAGCGAGGCAGCCGGCCGTCTGCGCGGCTCAGCCGGCCGATGACGGAGACGTCCCCCCTCGCCCGCTCACAGTTACCTACAGCAGGCCGCATGCACGCTGCTCACATACACATTAACACTCATCTAAATGGCTCATTTGTCTGCGATGCCGCACCCAGCCCGCTCCCCTTTCTTCCTCTCTCCCCCTGCAACAGAGGGGTGAAAAGAAATAAACAGTTGATTAATCCTCCATTGGCCCAATCTTGCATATTTCTGCCTAATTAGTAAACCAGGCAATAAGGGACCCCTGAGAACCGGTCTGCTCCCAGCCAGGGCCCCAGCTCGCAGACCAGAACTCCAGCCGTGTGTTTAAGGAGAAATAAATATCAGAAAGCACATTGCTTCTCTTTCATCTCCTCGTGCTGAGAAGAGGGAATTGCTGCGGGAGAATTAATGTTCATTTAATTTCCCTTCTTTCTTCTGGTCATATATTTGCATTCTTCAGGTATTTCTTGTCTCTCCATGTTTCCCTCACTCCCGCTCTCTCGCTCTCTTTCATATACACAGACTGAACAGGGTCTTTTTCATAGCTACTACATCTGCAGGACACATGTTCACTAAATGTACATTTGTGCACACCATGAATTAGTGCGTGTTAGCTTAAAAGAAAGATGTGCGGGCCTGTATCTGCTGATGGCCAGAGTATGTTTTTCTGATGTCTCGTACATTATTCCTTGTTACAAAAGGCTAATACGTCTCCTTCGGCTTGATTCATGTCCTTTTAGAGCCAGTGGACAAAGCCAAAGGCAATCCAGGCTGCAGGCTGCAGCTCGGAGATTGATGCGATCAGCTCTGCTCATACTCAGAATAAACCTGTCTTGATCCTCGGCTTTGTGGACACGTTTTAGCTGGGTAGCGGCTGAAGGACCAACTCCACAAGTGGCCCAGCGATAATGGTGACAATCGCACACATGAAAGGTTCCAGCTGCCATCTGTCGTCTGTTGAACTTTGAGCCGAGCCCCCAAAGTCTCAGAAATGCCCAGACTGGAGTACATCCTCAATCAAAGTGAAAAATCATCCCATTTGCTGCTGAGTTATTCATTTTCCACTATGCCACGGTTTGAAATACCTTCAGCAGGCACTTCATCAGCTCTCTAATAGTTTTCACTTCCCTTCAAGTTGTCTGAGGTCCTGACGAGACAATCAAATGCAATTCAGAGCTATTTCATAGGTTGATTGATATACTATGAGGTTGGATTGGTGATTAATTGGGATTTTAGTTTTTGTTTTATTTTGGCTTCAAACCAAAAAGACACAAAGTTGACTGAGGTATAATGATTACTGAGCTCCCATTTTGTCTCTCGTTGTAAGTCCCTTTGCACCACTGTGTCTGTGGGGTGTGACTGGTTCTTGGGATCAGCCTGACCTCAGCCTGCAGGTTCTCCCCATGTCTGCTCTGGGTTTCTCTAGTTTGCTTCCAAAGTACCAGTGGACCCCAATGACACCACTGGGTACAAAGCAGATAAATCAATGGGTGGATGGAGGTTGTTGCCCTTTGCCTTGTGTGACACCTTATCAGAGCGATGCTCTGCACAGCTGCATGTGTGTGTGATCTGTGGACAATCTTTCCCTCTGAGATTAGTTGAGTTTAAGGTGAATTAGTCTTATTCCTACAGTTATGGTGCCAAGCCTTTTAATCCTCGTTCTGCACCGGGGTTTTCACAGAACCAGGTCTGACCTTTGACCTGGAGTTGATTATGTTGGTTATGTACTTCTCAAAGCTTTCAGGAGTTTCGATTCCTGCTGCTGAGTCCAGCTCGTGTGGGGGAGAGGGAGCGATTTACACGTAAGGGGATCCTCGATCCTGAGTGTGAAATGTACAGTATGTTTGACAAGTGGTGGAGGTGAGGGGGAGAATGTGTGCGTGTGTGTGTGTGTGTGTGTGTGTGTGTTTGGGGTGTCTCCAGATCAGGACTAATCTACTGGATCAGCCACAGTGAATAGGCCAGTCGTTATTCTGAATTGGCCGGGATATGTCGTTATATGATAGAGAGCGAGGGTTTAAATCCCTCATCCGGCATTGTTGGGCCTTCCACACAAGCTGGCTTTCTTCCTCACACACACACACACACACACACACACACACACACACACACGGCAGTATGAGAGCAAGGATGAGCATTCATGGTAAATGTATAATCCCCCCACACACACACACACATAAACACGCACACACACACACATTTGCCATTAAACCCAGTGGATTACAGCTTGGGGAATTACGGCAGGGATTTCGGTTGTCTCTCTTTCTGTCTTGCTCTTTCCTCTCCTCCTCTGCTTTTCACTGCCCTCGCTTGTCAACAGCCCCACTTGGCCCAGGCTGCCAATCCAAAGCTTTGATGAGGCAGTGTCAGCTATTTGTTTGGCCAAGCACAAATGAATCTCTGAATAGAAAGAGTTTCACGATAGAGAGGGAGAG
>CM055198.1:22282035-22292035 GCA_029224185.1 Karalla daura
TGTCTCTCATTTACCTGACTTTCTTTTGAACTAAGCCCTCTTTCTGCAGGGCTTGCACGCTTTTTGTGGAAGGCCAGAGCCTGAAATTATCGCCAGACCCTCTGCCAAAGCCTGACCAGGTAGTCATTACTGAGGGAAAAAGAAAAAAAAAGCCTTTGAGTTTTTCATCCTTTTGAAGTGTGTCAGTACTTAGAGAGATAACAATGCTGGTGTCCTTTAACCTTGTTGGGCTCTTCATCTGTGGGTGTGTGTGTGTGTGTGTGTGTGTGTGTGTGTGTGTGTGTGTGTGTGTGTGTGTGTGTGTGTGTGTGTGTGTGTGTGTGTGTGTGTGTGTGTGTGTGTGTGTGTGTGTGTGTGTGTGTGTGTGTGTGTGTGTGTGTGTGTGTGTGTGTGTGTGTGTGTACACGTCCCTGTTTCCATTTGGCTGAGCGATCTTTAAAGTTGCTCACTGGTCTGGTTTCAGCCAGGGGATGAGGCATGGCATTGAGTAGTTTCAAATGGGACCAAACTAAGCCTATATGCAAACAAAACCCAGGGAATTAGGGAACTAAGCTGGCCTGTTCACAGTAACTCCTCGGCCAATGCCGAACCACAGAGGAGGAGAGCGTGAAGGAGAGAGAGAGGGAGAGAGAGAGGGAGAGGGGCTCTCTGAATTCTCATGAAGGGCCTGTTCTTTTAATTGTGTTGAACAAAACAACAGGGGCTAAGTAATGGGGTTTTAAAGTGAAGCACATTTGGATAGATTGTGTAACGCCCTGTGTGGGTGTGAGGCGGGGAGCGGCGAGGAGAGAGAGGCAGAGAGACACCGAGGGCGAGTGGGCGGCATTGTGTGGCAAAGAACAAAAGGCGAAAGTTGGCGAACGGAGGCACCCACTGAAAAGCCTGGAACCAAACTGGCCGGCTAATTACTGACATGCATTGTCAAGTAGGAGGGAACACAACAAAACCGGGATAAAGATTAATTTTATACCGCATCCTCCTCGCTGTCAGACACACAGAAACAAATCCTGTAAATTGAAAAAGAAAATAAAAAACAAGGCAGGCAGATAGAGGTAGAGGGGGATCAGAGGGATAAATCTAGGGGAGTGTAAACGTACAAAGCAGCGCGAGTAAGGCTCCCTTTCTTCTGTCAATCCCTCGTCTCAAACACACGCCGTAAACTTGTCTTTATTTTCTCTGCGCGGCCTCTCCTCACACTCACCCTCAGAAACGAGCGAAGAGTTAAAGAAAGGATAAACAGGCCCTGGAATGCATGCAAAGTTGCCGCCGCCGCTTCCATTTTTGTTTTTTTGTTTTAGGTCAGTTATAAAAGAAACGAGAATCTACGGATGCCAAAGGTTGCGGAAGTGGCTGGAATAATATATAGAGGCCGCAGTCAGGAAACGCTGAGGGCCGGGGCTTGGGTAGGTGGTGATACGGCGATATCTTGAAGAATCATTTACAAAGCGATATAAAGAGAGAGGGGGAGAGGAAAGGTGGGGATGAGCGTTAGGGTTATTAATATTGGTGTTTTCTGAGGGCTCTAATGTCTCCTGACATGTTTGTTCTGGATCCAGCTCTGTCAGGCTGCAGCCGGACGCTTTTCTCGCTCTTCTCTGCTCCTTTAAAAAAGCAAAAAAATAAAAGTATTTCTCTTTTCTTTTTTGACGAGTGTTTCGGGAAAAAAAATGCTTGTCATCCCCAAACTATGCCAGGCTGTTTTTTTCCCCCTCGTTCTTTCTCTCTCTCTCTTTTTTTTTATTACCATGGAGGTTTCAGAAGCGTACATCGGCGATTTGGAGATGAAAGCGGTGGAATCATCCCGATTCCTGCCCTGCCACTGAGCCGCTCAAACTCCCTGACAAAACTGTCAGACTCCATTTTGGCTCCAGCTGCCAGAGTAAACTTGCTCTGCCATTTACAATCAACAAGAGGCAGCGCAAAGTCCCGCTCCAGCCCGTGTCAGAGCCCTGCAACTGCTCCCTTTCTTTTCTTTTTTCCAGAGGAATTAAAGTGAATTTTCTCCCCCTCGCGCTCTCCTCACACTGTGTCTGTCTGCTTATATTTCTTGCTCCGTTCCTGCTCCTCCTCTCCTCGTCTCCTTTGTGTTTCTGTCTGTATGTACTGGGGTGTAGAGACCGCTGAGTGCGGTTAGGAGGTGCTTATAGCCGTACAGCCCACATAGGACGTATAGCCTGGAAACACCCAGGTAGCCGTACTGTACACACGCCTCTTGATCTGGGCATCGCTGGCTTCATCAACAGCTTTGCTCATGTCTGACAGAGCGCCCGCTGTTTATGTTTCTCCGCAGCGTCCTCCCGCTGACATAAAATACCTTGTTATGATAGTGAAGATGGTTGTTTGATGTTCCCCGTGATGTCTGATAGACCGCTGCTATCTGGGAAGATCACTGTTGGGATTGTGAGTTAATTCAGCTCCTTTCTGCAGGGGATTCCCTGGTCTGCCAGTACGTTCTTCTCTTCTTCCTGTAATGTTTTGTGAGAGTGGAGCATTGGACCCGTCCGTCTGGAGCAGGGGAAGTAAATGGAACGTGTTCCATCACTTTGATATTTATGCATTTTAAGCATTTTCTAGAAGCTCATGAGGAACATATTTGTGGTCCATTGGCCATTGGAACAAAGTGTCACAGCCAGAAGATCCCGGACTGTACGGGGTGTATTCCCTGCCTCAGTCCTATCGAAGGCCTACCAGACATAGAAAGATAGTTAGCAGAAGCTTTTATTTATGTCATATTCAGAGTTTCTCCTGTTTATAACCCTCTGATTACTTTAGCAGTGAAGTTATGATCTAAACATCTTAACCCCCCCCACACCCCCACCCCTCACCCCTGAGTCCCGGTGAGACACAGATAATGATTAATACAGAATCAATATGCTACTAACGCTGTTAGATGAATACTAGTACTTATAATATCTTAGTGGCATGCATGTTTGTTTGCACATAAACATTAACATGTTTATCATTGCAAATGTAAAATGTAGGTTGTACACAACATAAGTAGCATCTACATCTACATTCTACATTTTTAAGTGTTGTCGGTTTAAAATGAACAGCAGTATGACCCTGACACTCATAATCTCTATTCTTTATTCTTTATTATCTATATTTTGATTCACTATGGCTATGACCCCAAACTCTTACTGGCTGATCACACCAGGAAATGGCCCAGACGGACCACTCTGTGCAGCTTTAATGAATGTGAAATAGAAATGTAAGCTTTTCATGTCAACAGTATAACTGTATTCTCATTACGATCTATTTAACTCATAGCTGTACTGGAATATAGTCTATACTATTCTATACTGTAAATGCATGACCCTGATAGGTGTAAACACACAGAACCATGTGCTGCTCCAGTGAATGTGAGGACATGGGGTGAGGGACAACACACAGAGACATGAGAGAGACTGAAGTGGGGGGGGGTAGGGGATGGGGGAGTGAGTGAGGGAGGGGGTCGGGGTGGTGGGGGGGGGGGGGGGGGGGGCGCCTGGCTCCTCTCCAGCAGCGCTGCTCCTGGTGTGAGAGGGAGGAAGAGTCTCCATTCTCTGGCTGCTCTTTCATGTGCAGACACCCAGGAGAAAATGAAAGAAAGACGTACACCGAGGTGAGAGGGCGCAATGAGACATTTACAAGGAAGCGTTTTAGCTTTGCTCCGGGTTTTCTCTGCCACACTCTGAAAACGGGGCTGCCGCGGTTCTTAGTATTTGTGGTTTCAGCCGAAATGCCACATTTGCCGTTTCCACCATGTAGAATGTGATTTTCTGTCACCTATGGTGATAGACTACATGTCTGGATGGAAGCACTGAGAGGCCCTGAGAACTGATAGCAGGGGCATTCCTCTGTCCTGTTTATAGACACGATTAAATCAATTAATTGAGAGAGTAACTCGTCGCTTGAGCAGATGAGTTGATAATGTAGCATTGCTCTGAAATATTTATGATCACGTATCAGTGAGGCGCTTTATCTGCGCTCCTCCCACCAATCAGCCCATTGATGGCCGTGATGAAACTCTGTATTGATTAGCTCTGGAGATGTGAGGCGGCTGGACTCCGACACTGACTGTGTGTGTGTGTGTGTGTGTGTGTGTGTGTTTTTACATCCAGGATGTCGTGTGTTTGTGCACCTGCACCGCCACGCTCACTTTCTCCGGGACTTAATAAAATCATTTCCTGTCCCGTTTGTTGTGGCCCGTGCAGCGCAGCCCGGCGCCGCGGCGGCTCAGCGTGGCCCGGCTCGGCTCGGAATGAAGCGGCGCGTCCATAATCTCTGTGCCGGCATGTTAATTTTCAAGTCAAAGGGGCAGCTCCCTTTTCATCACGGCGGAGGCTGTGGAATATTCAGCGCGCTGCAGATGTTCATGAATAATGTCTGTGGCCAAACCCCTGGCTGAGGCTGGGGGGGGCGGGGGGGGTGAGGAGAAGGGAAGTGGGTGTGGAGGGGAGGAGGGGAGGAGGGGAGTGGTGGGGGGGGGAGCCAGTGAGGCCAGATGAATTACACGTAGGGGGGATCTGACAGGCGGCGTGGAGCTTTGTGATCATTCCAAAGTTCTAATAATCTCTCTCACCTTCTCCATCTCCCCAGTAATGAAAGAGAATAGGTGATTGCACCCCGGGCTATGTTCCCCGCGTAATGACTCCTCCAAAGGCACAGAGCCGCCAAGGAAAAATGAACTTTGAATGAGCGGCGAATTGGCTCTGACAGAGTGATAGACCGTGACACAGATTCTGTAGCAAAACAGACGTAGTGCTAATTGATTATCAATATTTTAAGCAAAGTGATGAAAATAAGCATTAAGAGATGAGAAAGAGGGAAGAGAGACGGGGAGCGCGCAACACCACCTTCTACGGGGGATGGGGAAGGGGGGAGGGCTGTCATTTGTCTAATCTCCCCCTCTCTCTCTCTCTCTCTCTCTCCTCTCTCTCTCTCTCTCTCTCTCTCTCTGTTTCTACCCCTCCTACGGCCAGGCCGCCCCCCCCACTCCTCTCCCCAGTGCCACTATCTGCCCGGCCGCTCCTGCTCTCATGCCTGCTGTCTCTCTGTACTCCTTAATCATTTCAGCGTTAATTGCCAAATATGTCCCTGAACCTGTATCAATTTTGTAGCGCTTTGCTTTATTTATTTCGTTTGCTCTCACCTGCGTCCAACCGTTCTCTCTTTTCATTTTATTTTTTTTCCTTTGAGAAAGAAGAGAAATGGCGCACGCTGTTGGTCTGCGGCATCTCTGCAGACATTGTAATTGCAAACAGAGGCGTACAGCTGTGTGTTTGTCACTTCGGGGGACATTGTGCAGACGTGCCATTAACGTCAACCCGAGGCTTCAACCTCAAATCAAAACAGGTCGAGTCTACGACACACACATTCAGGCACACTCTGGATCATTCCGCCACACCAAAGAGCAGCCCGGCCGAGCCCAGACCACCAAGCCTGCGTGTCACTCTACTGTGTGTGTGTGTGTGTGTGTGTGTGTGTGTGTGTGTGTTCCTGTAATGTGGTCAGTTGTGCCGAGGCCCCTTGATGCAGCCGGGGTCCCGGCTCTCCAGCCTTTCTTTTTCTAAGTGGCCGCCCTTCTGAACCTCCTTGTGTCAGCTACCGCGATTAGCGGCTCCAGTTTACCTTTCATGTGCGGGGGGGTCCTGATAGACTTAGCACCCCCCCCCCTCGACTCACACTCTGTGCCGCCCCGTCACAATGGCGCCCAGCGGGCTTTCAGCGGGGGGACCGGGGCCTTTTCTGCACCATTCAGCAGCACGCTCTAGTGCGTTCATACTGGAATAAGTGGACAGATACAGACAGACTCATATAGAAGCATTATAGCCAGTTTTCCTTGGTTTCAGACCACAAACATGCGTGTTTAGGTCAGACCATGAATGGTGTGTGACCTGTAATGGACTGTAAACCTGCCAGGGCCTATTCCACAACACTTCTACGTACAAGGCGGGTACGATCCAGTGGATGCTCCTCCAAAAAGATCATGACATGTAGAAACCCTAAAGAGCTGTACTAGAGTAGATGTGACTCTTTGGAATGACTGACAAGACTGGTCAAGTTCTAGCCTCCTCTCCAAACAGGTATTACCTCAAACATCGTAGTCCTCAAACATCTCCAAAGCTGAAAGGATTGGAAAGGGTGTAAAAAAATTGGAGGGTTCATTAAGGGAAAGGTGACAGAGGAGAAAAGAAGGGCATAAAGATGTAGAGATGAGCGCGGGAAAAAATTGAGAGGCATAAAGCAGCGGCAGTGGCATGTGGAGACATGACGGGGTTGAAGTTGAGGGTGAGATGTCATTCAGAGGCCCCAGGATGCTTAATATTTCACCGTGTGATCTCTGCATTATGGATTTGGTCTGATTGCCCTCTCAAGACTAGTTAAGCACTTACCCGCTCATCTCAGCCGAAGTTCTCCTAACAGACAGAACTTTAGCATTCATCCGAGAGGCCTGCCCATCCTCCCACATAAACCAATAAAACAAGCCTGATTGTACAACCAAAACACACACATATTAATGTAATACTCTAATATCTACCAGAAGCTCTGGAACATTTGGAATTAGCATACGATATTTCCATAGCGAGGTTACAAGGTTGAACTTTGTTTGACCTGGTAGCTGCATTATAAAGGCTTTATTGTTGACTTTCACCCTCAGGCTTGTGTTTGTGTGTGCGTGTGTGTTTGTGTGTGTGGTGATCACATGCCTGGTGTGAATATTTTGACATCCCCGTGTGTGCTGTTCAGGTGTGTGAATGTGTGTGTGCAGCCCATGGCAGAGGGAGCGTGGTCCTCGGAGTACCCTCCCCTCTCTGATCTCCTCTGACCGCTGGAGGCCTGTGCTCCTCCCCTCTCCTGCCCAGGGTCCGGGGGCCTCCGTCTCTCCGGAGTGCTCCGGTGCAGCAGCTGCGCGGTCGGGTGGGATGCTCACCCGCCCCTGGGTCTAAAGGGCAGGTTGGGGTTCCAGGCTCGGAGCCACCCACATGCACGCTGAAGACCCCACCGCTCTGCTGCCTCCTCGCCTCAGATGAAACCTGGTCTGAAACCCCAGACCTCCTGCACAAGGTTTCGCTCAGAGGAAATAAGACCCAGACCCCAGTGTGTGTTGTCTGGAGCTGTGTGCTTCAGAGGGGTTTGGAAAGTGTGGCGCAGGATTATCCTGCTGACCTTCCTCTTTTTTTTTACACACTCTCACTTAAAGTTGATTGGAAATGTGTTGTTTGGGAGCCTAGCTCTTAAATCAGGACAAACTCAAAGGAAGCTGTCTCACTGAATGGCTACACAGGCCAATTTAACACTCAGAATTATTGGGCTGCTCTGTCTCAGTCAAATAGTGGACTAATTGGTCATAAAGGTCACAGTTTTTCCAGTCGGTCGGCCTGTGTTGGGCTGTTAGCCACGTCTTGGCCATCAGCCCTGCAGAGACACCAGAACTGAACGCCTTAGAGAAGAGTCTGGTCAGAGAGGACAGAAACACTGTGGACGCTTCAGCTTCATCCAGGAGTCTTCTTCAGTTGTGACTGGCTGGTGGTGAGGACCAGGGCTGAACCTCTGTGGAGTTGTTAGCGTAGCATTGTGATTACCTGGTGGTCGTTAGGAGCCAGAGGCCCGAGCTTTCACAAAATAGAAGTTATATTTATCTATTGCCCCAACATCACATCATTTTCATGAAGGTGTCACAAATATTATTTTATCAGATATTTCAACTTCCTGTGACCGCTTCATCAAAATCTTAATGCAAAAAAGTCTTTGTTACAATTTTGTGTTTCCATTACCACTGAGGTAGTGACTGTCCCACTGAGGCTTGGTATAGATGGTTTCAGAACAGCGTAGTATGTTGGGGAGATGTTGCTGACCTCTCTAACAGTGTTGGCCGTGAGGATGGGCTCTTTGGCCAGAGGTCAGATAGCAGTCAGGCCAAAGTGTTTGCATGAGCAGCAACTTGTTTTCCTCTTGAATACTTATTACTGTGGAAGTGGACACAGAACAGGGAGGACCTCTACATCCAGTCCAGTCATAAAACAGCAAAGAGGCTTTTTGGAGGATGGACTGAGCAAAGCTTGGCCTTCCATGCAGAGACGTCCTGCGTCTAAAACCAGAACTTTAAATGTATGAGTTTCAGTTTGCAGAGAAGATGAACTCTGGTCAGAGTTGCCTTCTGTTTCTCCTCCGTGTCACTGCTCACCTCCTTAGATTTGACAGATGCAATCTCAGCGTGATCACTGAAAGGGAAAAAACAAACACCGAGCCCAGGTGCCTGGAGTTGTTACGAGGCTTTTTTTTGTTTAGATTTGTTTTTTTTTAAATAATTAATAGAACAAATGTTTCACTGGGAAAGGCTCTGCGGTTCAGGGTGGTGGTCCTCGGACAAGTTGAACGTGTTGACGTGATGAGGACGTTCCCGGACTGGCCCGAGAGCGCAGAGCAGAGTCAGCACGCAGCATCTGGCCCCCGCGTTCAGGCTCCAGCATCCAGGCTCCAGCATCCAGGCTCCAGCTTCTCTCTGAAGCATCCGTAGCGCCACAGGAGCTCCAGCCCTAATTGATGCACCCCCCCCCCCCCAGCAGCATCAGAATATAGCTGTGAAAACAAAACAAAAGCTTCTCAGACGATTGGCGATGAATAATTGATCGATTTTGTAAGATATCTCTCTCTAATTGTTTAGTTAGTAAATATTTCATGGGTGTCGTTAAATCAGCCTGATGACAGATGCAGAGGCCAGCCGGCGATGAGGATCCCTGGGCCTGGGGGTCTCCCGTCTGCTGCCTGAAGGAATTCACTCCTCTCCCACTCATAGGTGCTCACAGCTGAGACGCACCGACTCCTCTCTTACTCTGCTTTTATGTGTTTCTGTTGTTGTTGAGAGGCTCGGTTCAGACCAAGCACAAGTTTCACAATGTCATACATTAACTCACAGCTATGAGGAAGACTTGCCCTTGAATGTGTTTTTTTTTATACATTCTGATGCTAAATATTGCAATGACTTCATGTTTTATCCCTTCGGCTCTGCCCATCCAATCAGGATGCAGATACACTTGTGATATGTCCCGTGTTAAATTATGCTCTACAGCGACAGGGTCTAGATGAGTTGGTTTTGATAGAGGGTCCTGTACAGACCCATAAGTGGAGGCATTTAAATACACACACACACACACACACACACACACACACACACACACACACACACACACACACACACACACACACACACACACACACACACACACAGATGCATAAAAGCAAGGCCTGGCTGCAGCCTGGGCTCCTGCAGCCAGAGCGCTCTGCCACCTAGTGGCTGCTCTGGGCGTTGTGTCTTCCATTTAACCCCTCCACCTGCTACAGGTTTGCAACAACAGCGTCATCCTTTTTTTTCTTCTTTTTTTGGCCCGGAGACTGAGATAGAAGTGGAGAGAAAGCCTCTTTGATGGAGTCTTAAATCTTAAAATATTCAGGTCAGTTCAGCTAAAGGAGATTTGTGAGGCTGAGATTCTGGAACCTGTAAATAAAGAACTATTAAAAAAGACTCCAAGGCAAATGAAAAAAGTTTTGACCAATTTACCCGTTTCTTTTGGTGTGTGTGCTTTCTCCTGGGCGTGTTGTGTTGTACAGCACATTCAAAGTGATCTCCGCTCTCTTTGTGGAAGCCAGTCAGCCTCCTATTTTAGCCCATCACCATCTCTTGCTGCCTGTCTTCCAGTGTTATACGTTCTGTTTACACGTCATAAAAAGGTAGCGGTGACCTTCAGGCATCCTGCAGTCAAAGCCCTGCGCTTCTTGAATACAAACCGTTTGTTTCGGAGCAGAAAACGTGTCCCACGTGACAGAATATATCATCCCGCATCATTTTTGAACTCCTTGACAACTGAAAGCAATCAAAGCGGAAGATAACCTGAAGTGACTGGTGGAGCGGCACTGGTTTCCATTGGTCATTCATGTCTTCAACTGGTCACTTAGATGCAGATGTCGGGGTCTCGTACCAGGGAGTTTCGCTTGGCAGCCTTGATGTGTTCTCCTG
>CM055198.1:22297035-22302035 GCA_029224185.1 Karalla daura
GAAGGAAAACGTGAACTTGAGATGAGATGCTTCGTTTTCATCTAGACAGCTGCAGTCTGCAGAGAGATGCATAGACACGTGTGATAACCTGTTTCAACCTGTTTCCCACCACCACTACAACCACTACAACCAGCTTCAACATGGGACAAACACTCTCACACTCCCACACTCTCACAAAGATGATCTTCATGCCGTAAAGTCAGAGCTAATCTGCCAGCAGTTCTTCAGGTCTCCAGGTAGAGTAATGACCTGGATTCTGTCCCAGCCACGCAGGTGTGTGCAGTAACGTCATTTGTTCCAGTGTGGGTGGATGTTTCTTTCTTTCTTTCTTTCTTTCTGTCTTTTACCTCTCTGGATTCTCTCCACTTTTCTGTGTCATTTTCAGCGTTTGCATCAGGCAGCCACGGCGGCGTGACCTTTAAAGTTCTCTGACCTTTCAGCCAAATGAAAGTCCAGCCATCAGAAACTAATTAGCTGCAGCACTCAGGCTTTGGTCCCCGCCACTTCTGCCAAGAATTTATTCTCCCCTTGTCTCCGCTGCACCCTGTTTTGTTTCTTTTCGTCCCCTCTCGCATTAATATTATTCATCTTCCTCTGTCTTAGTGCTCCATCTCTTCCTCCCTTCACTCCCTCCCGTGGATGTTTTCTCCTCCTACTTTGTGTCTCACATACTTTTTCTTCCCACCTCCATTTGTCCTCATCAACCGTTACCACCTCTCCCCTGCCCTCCTCTCTCTGTCTCTCTTACTCTTTGCACTTCCGCCGCTCTCTCCTTCTCTCTCTCCCTCTCTCTCCTTCTCTCTCCCTCTCTCTCTCTCTCTCTGTCTGTGTGTGGAAACATTGCCAAAGTGGTGACTAAGTGCCCTGCTCGGGGGCAACAGAGCAAGGCTCCCAGTCAAACAGCTTTCTTAAGCTGGGTTCACGCTGCACCGTTGCCTCTTTTTTGGATTCAGTTGACTCTTTCTGCTCTTTACTTGGAGCTCTCTCTCTCTCTCTCTCTCTCTCTCTCTCTCTCTCTCTCATCCTTCGCTCTCTGACTGCTGCTTCGGTGTGAACGAAGGTGCCTTCGAGGACCAGCGTTTCATTCCTGCATGGGGACACACAAAGTGAGATCAGAGAGGGCCCTCGACAGATGACTCGCCCTTGGTAGCGAGAGAAGCCAGTGGCGGCGTCGCAAATACACTCCAGCTCACATCCACACACACACACACACACACACACACACACACACACACACACACACACACACACACACACACACACACGCAGACTCACGCACACACAAACCAGAGTCAGCCAGCTCCATCTCCTCTGCCCTCCCTTCCCAGCGCAGTGAAAATGGAGGAGGTGGGCCACTGCTGCTGCTAAACAGCAGATCACCAGGGGTCTCCGTATTCCCCGCAGGGCCTCTTAGAGGTCCGCACAACTAGAAAGTTTACAATTGAACCGCTAAGTCAGCCGAAATGAGAAAACCTCTCAGCAGAACGGAGGGGAGAAGTGAAGAACACTACCACCTACACTCCTCGTTCATAAATAGATTCACATCCGAGACCGGCGATGTGTTTGAGTTAGTTTAGCCCTAATCGAAACCACCGAGATCTGATTCATGTGCGCGCTATGATATGCAAGCTATTATTGTAGCTAACTGTGGCTGCGCGTATCCCGCCGAGCCCTGCGAGGAAAGACGGGTTTGTATCGGCAACTGAGAGAGAAGAGAGAGGATCAATAACTGACCCTGTGGTCATCAGTTAACAAAGTAGTGTTCACTTGAAAGGCGTGTTTGGCTCTGTGGTTAAGGGCAGCCAGATGATGCTAGTGGTTGAAAAGGGAAATGTGTGATATGAAAGAGCGAGCGAACGAGAGGGGAGGATGATTCCTTTGTTAGCCGCTCGCCTTGTTTAGGCTATTAAAGCTCAGAGCTGTTGTTTGTGTGCCCAGGAGGCTTTCAGCTAGCGCACCGTGTCCGGCTATAATAAGATGGACCGAGTACGAGTGCAGCACAGGCTTCATCTGTTAGTGGGTACTTTCCTGAATAGCTGCACTCACTGCCTGGCTGCGAGGCTGCACGGAACAAGCCAAATCTGTCCGATTACGAGTCTCTCACTGACCAAAAGTAGGTATTGTTCCTTGTGGAGGTACGACCTGCTCAGTGATTATTAATGTCAGATTTGACAGGTCACACCTCTCGTTAAACGTCCGTGTGTTTCACAGGTCGTTCTGCAGTACGTTAGCATAAATACTACTTTCCCACCTGTCCTGGAAAGATGTTAGTACCACCTTTTTAAGTCACGGAAAATGACTTCAAACGTAAAATGCCTTTGAAGGACTCCTGGAACCATAGAGGGTGTGTACATGTGCACACGTGTGTCTGTACAGTGCAGTAGTCACAGCTATAGATGGATGGACAGCTTTGGAATCAGACTTCTCGGGGCAGTGAAGGAAAACAAGTGAAAGTGAACAAATGAAAGCAGTTTCTCCCAGTATCACCAGTTCACAATGTGCAGTTGAATCCAGTCCAGCCCCACCAGTAACTGATTCAATGGCAGCGTCTGCCTGTGTGTGTGTGTCCGTGTGTGTGTTTTCATAGTGTGTGATCAGGTTTGTCATCAATCTGAGCCCCATTAGGCTTAATTAAGACCTCGTGTTAACTTTCTTTATGCACTTAATGTCCAGCAGAGTTGAAGAGAACGGCGACACATCAACCAGTTGGCATAAAAATTGGTGTCAAATGTTTGATAACCTCGGTTCGTTCCCACACACACACACACACACACACACACACACACACACACACACACACTCACACACTCACACGCAGCTTCAAAAGAGCCTAAACACACACACACATGCACAGACTCTCTGAACCCCGGCATCCAGTGAAAGGGGGATACAGTGACACTTCTTTTCATTTGCGCTGCCACTCTCTGACATGCAGCATTATGTGGATGTGGACAGGAGCCTGCACAGCCCGCCGTCGGGATTTCAGCCCTTACGCTGCTCTGTCCCCATTACCTCAAAACCACGGCCAGATTGGGAGATCATATATTTTAATGAGATGTATAATAGCTCTTTAACCCATATCATTAGGGGAATATATACCTAAGGTTTGCTCTTTTGGCAGTTAAACGAAAGGACTGTTTCCCTAATTACGTGGTGTGTAGGACAGGTCACGGGTTGGGTGTGTACCTGCCTGTGTGTGTCTGTGTTCAGGAATTATATGACCATTAAATATTCAGCCGCAGGCCCAACGCCCCCCCCCCCCTCCATCACTTCCTCGACCTAGCATCCATTAACGCCTCATCACCGTTTAACTAGCTCTGTTGTCAATCACTGCAGGGCCTGGGCTGGAGCAGGGAAGCGTCTGGACCGGGCTGCTCGCCTTGTTCGACATGTAATAACGGTGCACACACGTCTCCTCCCGGCTGCAGGAGGCCCTCAGCCAGACACCGTCAGGACAAGCGAAACGTCATTAAGGCTGCACGTGCACGCGCCGTCATTTGTTTGAAATAATATTTCTCTTGTTAGGTGTGATTACAGGGCCCCGCTAAACAATTTGTCAGTCAGCTAAAATTTCCGCTCTGCATGCAACAGCAGTGTGGGTGTGTGTGTGTGTGTGTGTGTGCGCACGCGTCTGTAATAAATGATGTGATCCCTTTTCTAATTGAAAATAATAACTAATCCACGCATAAAAAGCTCTTGTATAATCCAGAGCCGTATCCCTCCAGTTGTGGCCTATCTCAGCTGTAATAAAAGACAGGAAATGAGAGGCAAGTGAGAGTGGTGGCTTGGACATTGACGCTTAATGTAATCTGCCTTGAAATCAAATTATTTGACCTGGAAAGCCTAACAATACAAAACTCCTGCCGGGCTGCTGTTAAATATTTAGCACGTGCCTGTCATGAATACAAATGGTGCGCAAATTAGAATCTACAGGCGCGTGACCCCCACATCACACCCCGGGAGCACAGGGGGGCTGGCTCTGCTTTAAATGTTTTAATTACCGGGGGCCAGGGCTGCGGCGAGCCTCGCCTCCTCGCCTCCTCGCCCAGCCTCTCCCAGCCTCGCCTCGCCCAGCCTCGCCCAGCCTCGCCTCCTCGCCCAGCCTCCGTCCTGCCACTTGAAGGACACGCGGTGAAATTCATCTGCTGGTAAACACGAGTGATCTGGTGTCCGTGCTCCCATCGCATTAACTAAAGCAGGAGGATGGGAGGAGGAGAGCGTCTGGACGGTGGCGAGGCTATAATTATAGTTCCCAGCATCGTCCCCTCCCTCGCTCAGGGTGGAGCGCTGGACTGCTCGCTTTATTTATTTATCTATCTATCTATTTGTTGAGGCGAGTCCTCTCCAGCGGCTATATGATCCAGCGTGGGGCTCCGGGGACGCGCTGTATTGCTCTTGTGCACTCTGCGCTGAAGGAAGATCTGTCTCAGTGATTTTGATGTAAGAAAATCTGGTTTGCATCGATTCGCTATTGATCAGTGGAGTTAGCCTCATCTCCTGTCGTTACTTCAGATAAATGGCCTTATTTGTTGTGTTATTATGTTCAACACAATCATGCCAGGAACAGTCAGAGGAGTATTGAGCCGACACTTTATTGGCTTTATGGTTTCTATTTGCTCGGGGAATTAAAGGATGTGTTCTTCTTTTTGCGGCGGCGGCAAAAGTGTAAAAAAGAGCACGTTGACAATCAATTACACCTCCGCCTCAGAGCTGCGTTTCAGACAAATCCTCCAGAAGAACGTTCCACACTTGTCCTGCCGAAATAATGATTGATTCGGAGATGAATAGTGCCACAGAGTCGGTCCAGCCATCCCTCTTTTTTATTTTCTCCTCTCTCCTCCCTTTTCATTCAGGTTTGTGGTTCCCCCCACGTTGAAATGATTAGTTATGCAAGGCTTGTAAGCACTGAATCAGAGTTATGGTCCCCGGGGAAATAAATTTGGCAGAAAATCAGTGTGAGAAGATTTAATTATCACGAGGAGACCTTTTTTCCTTGCCTT
>CM055198.1:22304535-22372035 GCA_029224185.1 Karalla daura
CCCTGTCAGGAGCCAGCAGAGTGAAAGGGAGAATCAATTACAACCCAACTAAGGAGAAAGAGTTGGTTGCTTGATGGCTACACGTCAAGAGGACTGTAGGTCACTAGGCGCGCCTGTGTGTGCGTGTGTGTGTGTGCGTGTGTGTGTGTCTGTGTGCGCTTGTTTGTGTGTTGACGTTTACGTACTGGTGAATGTGAAAATCGAGCCTGTTTCCTGGATTCAGATTACATCATTTTCATTTTAAAGACTCAGCTCCAATTAAGTAATTAGTTGCGTGGTGTTTCTCTAATTATAGAGCTGTTCATAAAGAGCTGCTGACCGGCCAAAATAGCAAGTGCTGCACTTTTTCCCCCCGCCGTGCCTGCTCACACACACACACACACACACACACACACACACACACACACACACACACACACACACACACACACACACGTAGACAGAGCCTAGTTTAACATCAACTTAATGTAGTCAAGCGCATGTTATTTCTGGTAGGGGCAGAGCCGGCCTCTATGTTCTAATCACATTAAAATAGCAGCTCTGTGCTTCATAAGGAGCCCCTCCAGTCTGGCAGACACATTATTGTACTCCAGGTTTTCTTTTTTTTTCTCCTTCCGCTCTTCTTTTTTTACAAGCCTCTTATATTTTATAGTAAACACTAGCTGCCCTTCAGGATTCGCTGTGCGGAAAGTGTGTCATAAATCAGCCCTAATAAGTATCTCCTTAAAGTAACAACGTCGAGGGGCTCGGTTTTTGTTTTCCCTGGCGCGTCCCGCTGTGATAAGCAGTAATTGTGGGAGATGGGCACAGCGTAGCCTGCGGGACGTCAGTCAGCTGGCAGCCTGCAGCCATCAGTCTTTCCAGCGTTTGGTCGGCCGTAGCAACACACAACGGGAGGAAAGGGAAAAGTACACAGGAATGAGTTTGAGGAGTAGGTTAGCTGTGTTAGCTCACACCTCACATCTCGACCCCAACACGCTGTATTGACATCCTCGCCCGTTTTACATTCATTGATGTAAGATTCAAGTCAGCTTCATATGCAGGACTCACAGCGGCCTGTCCCATGGACATATGGTACAACATGCAGGAGGTAGTAAAACAAACATACTGTAAAAAAAACTGCTTGGATTGACTTTTTACAAGAAAAAACACTTTGTATTATATATTATATATATATATAATAACAGAAATAACCATATTGACAGCTACGTCAGTTCATTATTGTCACATATGTTGTTGCTTGTTTATACCCCAGGGCTGACACCAGGACGTCAAAATGTGGATTGTTCCTACAGCTACTTCGACCACTGTCTGACTTTTGGTACCTATAGGCTTTCTTTGGCTTCTCTAGCTTCCTCAAGCTAGAGAAGCTCTGTGGACACTTTATGGTTTTAGTCATGGATAAACAAAGTCTAAGTATATGTTGGTCAAGAGTATGGCTACACATGTGTACATCTTGTATGGATGTATACTGTGAACATCCTCATATATACGTGTGTGTGTGTGTGTATATATATATATATATATATATATATATTATATATATATATATATATATATATATATATATATATATATATATGTATATACACAAGGGAGCTGGTCTTGTTTTTATTTAACAATGACAAGAAAGAATCTTGATCAAGGTCATAAGAGTGCAGAGAGGGTTCATCGTCTTGCTATCTTAAAGTTTGTTTTCTGAAAAAGAAAAAATGATCCCAGAACAGTGTGAGTATTTAATAAGAGGGAAGGAAACCTGCATTTAATACCAAATGTTTGGAATGCCACCGGTCCCCCTTTCAAGCCCGTGGACAGGGAAAGTGGCTGTGATCTTGAAGATCTCACCACTCAGCCTGTGAAAGCTTCACTATTTAATGAGATTCTGTGATGCTGCCCAGGCACAGGACATCGACCAACACTCATACTGCTCTCTTTCTCTCCCTCACACACACACACACACACACACACACACACACACACACACACACACACACACACACACACACACAGCATGAGAAATACGGCCACCTGGTTCTGGTTATAACCTCTGTGTTTGCAGTCAGCGCTGTGCCGTTGGGTCAGCAGGAGAAGTCAGGTCTTAGATAGGATTTCAGATAAATAGCTGACTTATATGCTGTAAATATACAGTAGATGCTTTTAAACTATGTTTGCACTAGTTTCTTCGCCCAAAAGGTGGACTCCTGAACGCATGGCAGCGAGGGCGCCATTTATACACATGATAGTGATAGGCACAATGTCAACAAGGCAACAATAAACATGTCAGTCCTGATGAATGGCAAAATCTCCATCTGAGCCAATTACAAGTAAATACTGTACTGTTACTTTTTTGTGCCGTAATGTAAACGGAGCATTTGAAAGCGAGAATGTGGCACGATTGCGTAATTTCCCCCAAAAATGTGCCTCATCAAAGTCTCATATGTTATGTCTGAGGTTTGCATGACAGGTATGTGAGCAAACAAATAACGCAGCAATCCTTTAGATCAGTCAGTGCAGTTTTGATGGCAGAATCAAACAATTACATGCATCATCGTGTCTCATAAATACAGTCCAAATATAGCCGGGGCCTCAGATATTGCACGTGATGGATGGATGGAGGGATCGACTGGGAACAATCCATTGTTCCTCCCTCAGATTTCGTAACGGCTGCAGACAGAAGGAGCTTTTAATTGTGGCGTGATTGTTTTTAGCGCAAACGGGGGGGAGAGAATATACAGCGGATGAGCCGAACTGGGGGTCAGTCGAGGAGAGGAAGTCGGGAGCCGTGGTCGGGGTTGAATGACAGAGGAGTGGGAAGTGGCGAGTCTGGGAGGCAGGGAGGAAGATGTGGAAGGAGATAGGCGAGCGTGGCGCATGGCTGCCGTGTCATCCTGTCATTAGCGGGTTGTTTGGGTCTTTAATTCATCATTCAGACCTTTATTGACTGGAGAGTGGGAGATCGCTATCACAGGGAGACACTAGAAGCAGCGCGTGTGTTTGCCACTCAGTCACCAGCTGCTCTTCATTTCCTGATGCCAAATAGATATCACATAAACATATCACATGCCATTATCGGGAAGGTCAGAAAACACCGGGAATCAGGTAGGGCGCCTTGCCTTCATTCTGCAGGACTTTAGACGTTTTGAGGCTTTTATTCACTGTTTATGCACACGTGGTCAGTGTGGGCAAAGCGAGGCAGACACAGACGTAGACCTGTGAGAGGATAGGATGAAATGAGTGTGAGTGATGTGTGCCGGGCCTCTGGTGACTGGGACAGGACGTCTTCTCCACAGAGACCAGTTGACTCTGATAAGAAGGTGAGCACCGCAGGGGATCCGTGCATGTATTAGTGGCTGGAGGTGCGTTGTAGGGAGACGTGTGGCTTTCTTTTTTTTCTGAAACAATGCAAGGAGGCGGGGGCAACATATGAGTGACTGTGTGTGTGTCTGTGTGTGTGTGTGTGTGTGTGGTCTCGTGGGAACACACATTAGACTGCCTTAGCCACCTGCTCTGTCATTGGACATCTCCCCTCTTACAACCACATACATACATGCCTCTGTGTGTGTGTGTGTGTGTGTGTGTGTGTGTGTGTGTGTGTGTGTGTGTGTGTGTGTGTGTGTGTGTGTGTGTGTGTGTGTGTGTGTGTGTGTGTGTGTGTGTGTGTGTGTGCGCGCGCTCCTCTGGGACCTGCCTGGGACATCTGGCTCGGCCCTTCAGAGGGTTCCTTCATTTGGAGCGACCGGTTGACCCCCCCCCACCCCCCTCCAGACAGGCGTCAGCGACACAGCTCGTCGTTGCCATTGAAGCCTTTAATGACACCCTGCAGATCTGTGCAGAGGAGGCAGCGTTTTCAGCTCTTTCCACATTTGGATTGTTTTGATTTTGATAGCGACTCGTTACTCATACCTCCGGGTTTGCTGCTGTGCATCTCTCTCTCTCTCTCTCTCTCTCTCTCCCTCCCTCTCTCCCCTCCTTCCCCTTCTTTCCTCTCTGTCTCTCTTACTCACAGACGTCTCATTTTTCAGTGCCTAAAGTTGCAGGGTATTAGTTATGCAAATATTGACGTGCAGCTTTGCCCTGCTAGCTATCAATTGAAATCAGCAAATCGATGGGCCTAATAGCTGCTCATTAGCCACTTGATGCATTTCCAGGGCTACCATCAGAACCTGTCAGCAGCCACCAATCAATACAGTCTAAAAGTATTACCTAACCAAGGCCCACATCAGACACCTTTTTAATAACCTAAGTTGGACCTCGTCTGGCTTTAGGAAGGCCGGCCGGGTGGATCAAGGCCGAAACTTCTTTTGTCATATCACCAGAATATCTCATTAGCAGCGGCGTTCCTAGACACCACGCAGACACGTACGGTTCCTTATTTGCTTTTAGCGACAGAGTGAAGAAAACCCTGGCCGAGAGTCATCGGGGCCCGATAATGAAATTTCATCAGTCGGATTTTAATAAGTAACCTATTGTCTCATTTTTTTTTTCTTTTCTGTTGTTGTGGAGTCCAATTCCCAGGCATGCGTTAGAGCAGCCTGTTTGTTTGGGCCTGGAGAATCGTACGGTAAAGACTTTGATGCATCCAGGATGCTGCTGCTCAGAACGGGGCCAGACCGGAGCCCCTCTATCGCCCCCAGCACACAGCCCTGCTAAGCTCAACTCAGCTGTTTGATGCCAAGCGAGTGTGTGCGTGCTGCGTGTCTTTGTATGTGTGTGTGTGAGTTTACGCAGCTCAGGGGTTACATAAACAAGAGCAGCTAGCCTACAGGTAAGACCCACAGGAGACCAGCTGAGAGAGAGAGAGAGAGAGAGAGAGAGAGAGAGAGATGGATGGATGGAGAGAGTGAGAGAGAGATGGAGCGCCAGCCTCTTACCTTGGCATTCCCCTGGTGTTGTCGCCATTGCAGGAGCTGGATGTTCACTAATGAAGGGCGAGCTGGAAAATGACTAAAGGAGGTGGTAAACAAAGTTGCCGCACGCGCACACACACACACACTGAATGGGCTCGCACATGTGCGTTAATGCGGTTAACTTGGTGGAGGCTGAGCATCCATCCGTGCATGTGTGCATCCCTGATGGATGTGGGGCTGCTGCTCAGAGATGGGGCGAATGTGGGCGGACGGGGGATCGGAGGCGGAGGCTGGCAGCGGGGCAGTTGGCCGCTGGTGCAGAGAGAGGAAGAGCGGGGAAGGGGATCGGAGGAGGGGGGGGGGGGGGGGAGGGAGGGAGGGAGGGAGGGGGTATAGCGGAGATAAATCATTAGAGAGCAGGTTATTGGAAATGCAGGGAGATAAAAGAGTGAAGAAGCCAGTAATTGCCTTAAAGATCAGACTACAAAGCATTACTTTTTACAAGGCCAGCCACCAACAAAAGAGCAGTAATTTATGAGCTCAGTGTAAAAGAATAGCATAATTACATTAAAAATTAATGCTAATGAGGGCTAAAATGGGGAAGGTGGTTATTATGAAAGTTTGTATTCATCTTCCCTGGCTTGAATGATGGCTAGTGGCTTGATTAATGGCTTAATTTCTATCAATTAGCAGGCAAAAAAATCTCCACTGAGACAGGCCTAAATTGAGCATTGAATTACACATCTTAGCTGCGGTGCAGAGAGGGGGGGGTGGGGGGGGGTGAGGAGGAGGAGGAGGGCACACATTATTGAAACCTGGGAAAGCAAGAGGGCTTCAGTGTGTGCGTGTGTGTGTGCACGTGTGCGTGCGTGCACATGTGAAAGCCTGGGCATGAGTTCCAAAACTTAGACAAATGTTTCTCCTCCTGTATCCTGAGAACTGGGGTGTGTGTGTGTGTGTGTGCGCGTGTGTGTGTGTGTGGCGCGTGTGCGTGTGTGTGTGTGTGTGTGTGTGCGTGTGTGTGTGTGTCACTGCTGAGCTTGCAGTCATGTTGCAACTCTTCAGAATGAGCCGCGGCCATTAAAAAACTATATGTGATTACAAAGAAATCTTTGTGAATCTTAATCTGTCTTGAAAACTAGGATGGCCTGAGCTGTAGCTTGTCAGTGGAAGGAGTGGCATCTCTGTCCCTGGCAGGACGGCTCCTCGCCTGCGCGTGCTTCAGCTGGCTGGTCTGGCCTTTTCTCTGCCAGCCTGTTGGTTTTAACACCTTCATAAAACGCCTCTAAACTCTCCATTCGCCTCATAATTCCAAAACGCCGTCAACAACAAAAAAAAAAATCCTTCACAATTTGCGAGACCTCAATAAAGCCAGCAGTTAGCGCTCCTTTTTATATTTATTTATTTTTCTCTCCCCGCAACAACAACAACAACAACAACAACAAGTGCTGCGGTTAATTTCTCTGGCGCACTCAATTACTGGGATTAATCAGGGGGCGGTATATCCAGCCCGGCTGCTGCTGACTGACAGACTGGAGACCAAAGTCAAGTTCCAAAGGCACCGAGCCGGCCGGCCCCAGGCCTGCGCCCGCCGCACGCTTGCCTTGTTGAACAGCGCCCTCTCCTGGCCGGGAGGCAGCGCCGCCTGCCAGGCTGCAGGGCCGGCCGGAGATGTGTTTCCATTGGCTGGTTTGATTTTCTCTCCCATCTTCTGCTCTTAATCAATGAAGTGGACAAACAGCTATTTAGAGAGAACAATAGCCTATTGATTCCCGGCCACTCATCAGCGCGGCAGTCTGTCCAACTAATTTCGGTAATGAGACGGCGGGTGAGTTTTCTGACTGCCCGCTCTCATACGTGCGCACACGCATGCATGTGGAGGACGCGTTGACATGTGTGTCGCAGTCAGGATCCATTATTCCAAAAACAAAATGCAACAAACGCTTATTGATCGAGCTTGACTCCATTTCCTGGTCTGCGGTAATGCTCGTAATGCACTTCAGCATAGAGACACAGAGCAATAGAGAGCTACCAATAACCTCATTTAAAGCATGCATACACACACTCACACTCACATCCAAATATATACATGCATATAATTGTATCTACTGATGTTGCGTCTTCCCATCTGCCTCCCTCCCTCCCTCTCTCTCTCTCCCTCCCTCTCTCCCTCTCTCTCTCTCTCTCTCTCTCTGCCTGTCTGTTTTCCCTCTCTCAGCTTTCACTCCGTCCTCCTCTCATCGCTCTCCGAGACGCGTCCCTAATGCGGTGACAATCGAGTCGACCCGTTAAATTAATTTGCTAGATAATGTGTCAATATTAAATATCAACTTTGACCTCTCCGGGCTGCAGAGTGCGCTCACCCAGCTGGAGTATTGATTTTTGTCTGCCTCAGAGCTCGCTGCGCCCGCACTCAAAGTCCATTATTTTTGATTTTCTCATGAAATACATATCTTTTCCTGCTGACATCTGACAAACAGCATATGGAAGTCATTTTATCTACTAATAATGTGTTTGTCAAAAAGTCTGAGGCCTTAATGGATTCCTGCAGTGCACACGGACAGCCCGAGCTACAGACGGGCCCGTCAAGGAGATGTGAGCAGATAAAGGCTGTGTGTGTGTGTGTGTGTGTGTGTGTGTGTGTGTGTGTGTGTGTGTGTGTGTGTGTGTGTGTGTGTGTGTGTGTGTGTGTGTGTGTGTGTGTGTGTGTGTGTGTGTGTGTGTGTGTGTGTGTGTGTGTGTGTGTGTGTGTGGATGCACACAGTAGTCAGCCTGTTAGCGCGTTCCCTACTTTATGCAGGGTATTTGCGTTCAAAGGACGAGGGAGAAAGGGCCAAATGGAAGAAGTGAATAATCTGTGGCGCGTTAATTGCCGGCAGCATCGGGTTTTCACCCGTGCATGCTCACATGCACGCTCACGTGCACACTCACGTGCACGCTCCCGCGTGGTGATAGTGGGGTGAAGGACAGGCCGCAGTCTCCAGGAGGATATTGGGCCAGTGTTCAGACTTCATCTAGCAGCCCAGTCAAGGTAATGACTATTTTTGGAGCGGATCACATCTCCCCCACACAGGATGACAAGCTGATAGTCCGTCATATAGCACGGCTTAATTCCACTTGTCACTCACTTGTCCAATTCTGCAGTGCATTTAAATCAAAATCCAGCTTGTTTGAGTGCTATTATGAACTGTAATAGGGAGTGTGTGTGTGTGTGTGTTGGGAGGGGGGGGGTGAGATAGCATTTGATGCTTTTCTACAAAAGCTGAACAAATATTCATTTATTCATTAAACACAAGGGCCATGAAGATCTGTTGTGACACCCTCTCTGTAGCTGCTAATGGATTGAATTAATTCCTACTATTAGCACCAAATGTGTGTTGTGTGTGGTGTGTGTGTGTGTGCGCGTGCCTGTGTGTGTGTGTGTGTGGTTTGAATGTACAGGATAACACCAGCCTCAAGTGCAAAATGTGTAAGTCCGCATACACACGTGTACATGTGGGAGTACACAGAGTATCCTGATGCTCAGGTGTGTGTGTGTGTGTGTGTGCGTGCGCGCGTGTGCACGTGCGTGTGTGCGTGCACATGTGTGTGTGTGCGTGTACGTGCGTGCGCGTGTGTGGCCGTGCGTGTGTGTATATGTGTGTGCGCTCCCATTTGTGTACTTGTTTTTATGACACAGCCTACATGAGCGGAGCAGAGAAACATGGATGTCTGCTGGATTGACAGATAGAGAGATGGGAGAGTGCAGGAGAGGACGGATGGATGGGGGAGAGAGGGATGAATATTGACTGATCAGTGGAAAGATTGACAGCCAGAGAATAATGGGAGCATTCAGACTCTCTCTCTCTCTCTCTCTCTCTCTCTCTCTCTCTCTCTCTCTCTCTCTCTCTCTCTCTCTCCATCTCTCTCTCGCTCTCTCTCGCTCTCTCGCTCTCTCTCTCCCTCTCCCGCTCTCTCGCTCTCTCTCTCTCTCCCTCTCTCCCTTCTCTCTCTCTCTCTCTCTCTCTCTCTCTCTCTCTCTCTCTCTCTCTCCATCTCTCTCTCTCTCTCTCTCTCTCTCTCTCTCTCTCTCTCTCTCTCTCTCCATCTCTCTGTCGCTCTCTCCTCTCTCGCTCTCTCCCTCTCTCTCTCTCTCCTCTCTCCCTCTTCTCCCTGTTGCTTACTTTCCCGGCACACCTATTTTTTGCCCTCCTACGCTGTGCCGACTGCTCTTGAATTCTTATTATCTGATATGCAGAATCCTGATGTGTTTATATCCGAGAGTAATTTACTGGAAACCCTTCCTGTCTTTTTGTTTGATTGGACGAGCCGCAGCAAAATACTTTCTGATACATGAAAAACTATATGAAACCTAATCAGATTTTAGTCTGCGTAATGAAATTCCATTGCAGTGAGTTTGTGTTCATATTTTGATTATTTTAGAATGCATTATCCCAGTGTAATTCACTGTCTGGCTATTATCTTGTTAGTGTTTTTTTCTCCACTTGCCTTTTGTAGCATCTCTATGCCCTTGGCTAAGCAAGAGTCCTTTTTTCATGGGGGCCGAGATTAAAATAGGGGAAAATCAGATATTTCGTATCGTATGTGTCAAAAAGTATTATAAAGAGAGATAACAAACAATCAACTAAGCCCAGTCCAAATGAAATCTGCTCCCTTTCAGAGAATGACAAGAGATGGCTGACCCTGTGCACATTTGTGTGTGTTTCTGGTCGTGTGTGTGTGTGTGTGTGTGTGTGTGTGTGTGTGTGTGTGTGTGCTTTTTGTTCATCGCCTTCCTTCTGTGTAACATGTGTTTCAGAGGGAACTTCTCTGGAGGAGCAAGTGCGAAGGATAAAGGACATCGAGGCCATTGAGAGTGATTCCTTTGTTCCTCAGGCTTTCAAATCATCCAGGGATGACATAAAGGTGCGTTCTGTCTCTCTTTCTCTCCCTGCCCCTCACTCTCGCTATCTTTTCACTCCGTCTCTTATTGAATTTACCTCTCCGCAACGCTGTGCCGTCTGTCCAGAGACAGCCCAGACCAAATCAAACATTCATTCAGCGCCGTTTGTTCCCGACCTGAGACGGTTTCATCAGACGCTCCGCTGTTCGCCGCCTCCAGAGCGCCAGCACCCACACAAAAGCCACAGCAGGCAGCCGCCATCCCCGTGTCTCCCCCCTCCCCGTCTCGCTGTCCCCCCTCTGGTTGTGCAGATGCAGACAAAACACAGAAGTCATTATTAGAATGTCCTCCGAAGGAGCAGGGATTAGATTTGTGCTTTGGGCTGTTCTTAAAGACGACATGTGACAGCACAGACATTTGGGGTGAACAGGACAAAGGTCGAGACCTGGAGACTCCATAAGCCATAACACATATGTGATGTCTGTGGGCAGAGAGCAGGTGAGATAATAGATGGATGATAGATCAGTGATAAAGTGTTGCAGCCATGATGTCAGAGAGGTTGAGCAACAACAATAGTCACCGGGAATCAGGAATCAACTGGAGAGATGAGAAATACTCATCACTTTTTTAATGTATACCACCTTAGAAAATAATGGCAAATGTAATCTGAATGGTAGTCTGTGTCATTGTGAGTGATGCAATGTAATAGTAATGCAGCATTAGATATGTCCATGACGTAGACATGGTCTGTTCACTTCAGATGAGAGGGTGTGTTATTAGAGGCTATCGAGACTATCGGGAGCTCTTCCAAATTAAATCAGAACATCTAATAACACAGTGTGTTGGATGTCCGTCTGGCAGGACGAGATTTGACAAAAATGATGTGAAAAGACTTGACAAGAACTACGGCTCATGCACAGAACGCCCTTCAATGGGAACAAGTATAGAAATGTTATTTCTATTTGCAAAAAAACTGAACGGAAACACATTCACAAAATAGAAAAATTGAGATTGTTTTGCATAAAATGAAAAAAAAATAGCTCTGGTTCAAAGAGATGCAGCTCTGTAAACATTTTAATTACCTACTCTCTGAGCACACAAGTACTTTAATGAAATACAAATCCATGTTTGCGGTGTTTTTGTTTTGTTTCTTGGCAGCTTCGCTGGTTTTCAGGTGAATCTCTCGGGTACCGTCCTCACACTCTTTAAGCATTGGCTCATAAAAAGGTTCAATAAGGAACCCCAGGGTTCCCTCCACCGAATCAAAGAGGCTGTTGCTGCAAAAAAACAATCACTTTATTATACTGGAGACGATTCTCTTGCACCTTAACTACCTCTGTTTTTACTTCAATGAGTTGAGTCGCTTACTTTCAGCTGAATCTTGCTAAAATGATATAACTGTTCATCAATCTCACGGCAGGGAAATTTGCAGAGTTACAGAAGAAAACATGAGTAAATAAAGCAAATTATACCATCATTGCACCGAGGGAGCATTGATGTTACACAGTTTTGTCGAACGGTTTCTGCGTTTCAGTGGAATCTTAATAAAACAAACATAAACCTAGTTAATGAGCGTTGTCCTGGAGCAGTTTCTGACTGGAAGAAGGAGGAGACGCTCTGGACTGTGTAATGTGGCCACCATTGTTAGCTGATGCTGCCTCACATGTGCCTCACACGACTCTGTGAATGATAGCTGATAAATATGTAATCAAAGCCGTGACCAGTTAGCAGAGGGCTCAGAGACACTGGTGAATACCTGGCATGTGCACCACAACAATCATCAATTATCTAAAGGTGTGTCAGATGAATTCATATCTATTTGCATTTGCTTGATGTTGTCCTGTAAAATGCTTCTATAGAGATCCTCAGTAGCATCCAGACGATTGCTCCCCATCCTTTCAGCTGCAGTGTCTCTGAGATGGAGAGGATAACGGCTTGTTCTCGGGCACATTGTTTGACTGCTCTGGAACAGATAGCATGTGGTTATTTCTTATTTAATGAGACTGATAATTAATTAAACTTTTCCAGACTAAATAGTGCCAACAAGCCGCATTCATTAGAAATGTTTACTCAGCATATTGTTGCCAAGAATGGTGGTGACCAGTGATATTATCTGATGTTTGGCTCGTGACCACGTGTTTCATATCTCGCTCACTTTTTTGTTTCCTGCCAAATGAATTTTAAATAGATCTTTCCAACTGGGTAAACATTTGCTCCGGGGCTGGTTTGAGGAGTGTTTTAAACATGAATGCACTTGGCAAAGTATTAGTTTTGATGCATCTTCTTTATCAAGTACAACAAGGAGAGCGGGCCATGCTTACAAATATGGGCTTCTAGTAGTTTTTAAGTGATACCTCCAGGGACGAGGAAGAGTCTCTTCAAACGGTCTCAGCCTGGACTAACAGCCACATCATGTCTTAAGGAGAGAGGAGGAGACGCTCATGTGTCCAACACTGAAGGTTACCACTAATGGAACATGCAGCGTGGAGGATATGAGGGGAGGGTCACAGGCCCACACATGTATGAGGATGAGAATGAGATTCAGGGCGAGAGCTGATTGTCACCAGTACCGCTTCTTAGGCTGTCGTCGCCATCTGCTGGACGGATGGTGTATTGATCTCACCAGGTTTAGTTTGTTCTACATGCAAAACACATATAATATGTATTATTTTCTGGTGCCTATGTGTTTTCATGGTTTCATGTTGCATTCATACATTCTTCTTTATCACATAACCTCTCTTTTTCTGGCAATAACAACAACTTCACAGGCATTAGCATGTCTAAATTGAAAGATAAACTAGAATATTCCTGTATTTAGACAGACAGACGACAGACACACAGATGCCCACAGCTGCTTCATCTGATGTGATTGTGGCACCTCTCTGCATCTTCTTGTTTCTCCTCACGTTCAGACCGAGCCAGTGTGGGTGAAGCAGGAGTCGGACAGAGACGACTCTCAGGACGTGGCTCTTCCCACCTCCATAATCTACAACGACAGCGACACGCTGGCCCACCCCAGTGTAAGTGTGTTAAGATTTTTGCAGCCGTGACATGGACTTTAACGATCCACTAAAGCATTCCTCTTTGCACAGCACAGGTCGATCTCTCTTCTCGTCCTCATTTCATCTTTATGGCCACGGCGCTCACTGATTGCCGGACAAACTTTGTAAACTTTTCCACGTAAATAATCTCACACCCCTGCATGCTGTGACGCTGTACAGTATAGGACACTGTGGTATCGTAGATTATAGTCACCTAACATCACCTCCTCCTCCTCCTCCTCCTCCTCCTCCCCCTCCACTACTGCTGCAGACCAATGATGAAAAACGAGAAGGAAACTTTAAACTCCAATAACGCTCCCTGGGGCTTCCCAGTCATCTATCTCCACTGGGGAAACTAAGTTATGCCCTGACGTATGCAGATAACCCCCTCAAACACACACACACACACACACAATCACACACACACACACACACACACACAGCCTCTCAGCTCAGATGCACACGCATACACACCGTGAGACAGGCTGATGTATGGTAGCAATATGCCCCAGGCGGGCCCCGGCCTCAGCTCCAGCTCCAGCTCCACTTCCAATTAGAACAGATGAGTCCCATTAGCCCGGCCCAGATACTGTCATCCCACACACACAGCCTCATTAGCACCCTGACACCAGCGCACGGCCGACAGACGAGCGCTCGCTGGTGCTGAACCCAGCGCGCAGACGACACGCGGCGCTGCAGAGCCCAGCCGAGCAGCGCGGCGCAGGAATGAAGGATCGACCCGGCCGCGGCCGCTCCAACAATCTGCATGATAATAGACACGTTTCGTCGCATAGATGTGCTGTATGTACACACAGACAAGCGTGACAATGTTAACTCTCACACAAACACACGCCGAGCGAATATAGAAATCATCTTCCAATTTCTGGCTGCGCCTGGGCGCCCTGCCTCTCACTCTGCCAGTCGTTATGTTACTTCCTAATAAACAGATGCCTTCATTTTTCAGACACTTGCAGCAGCGGCTTTATAGCCCTTTTACAATCAATACCGCCGGCGCCTGTGATGTACTGCCATGAATACAAGTCACGCCTGGGTGTGTCTGACATGGCTGGACCACGCTGGCTTCATGTTTAACATGCTAGGAAAATAGCTGGGTTCTTTCTCTTGGATCAGTGTGAGAGGTGTTGGAATAGAGGCTGAGCAGCCACTGCACTTCAGTCCCTGTCATCAAGTACCAGAGCAGGAGCAGCTGTTTTTGTGATTTAAAAAAAAAAGAAATGTATTGTTTGGGACATCGAGTACGATTATATAAAAACATGTATTGTACTTTATACATTATCTTCCCTACTTAGTACCCTGTGGTGTTGTAGGGGGTGCTGCGGCACAGTTCACATAGGGAACAACACTCCCTGGACGGGTCTCCAGTCTGTCACTGGACACACACACACACACACACACACACACACACACACACACACACCATTCAGTTACACCCACACCTAGTTGCAAATTCCAGTCTCCAGTTGACCTAAATGCATGTTTTTGCCCCGTGGGGAGATGCTACCTGTAGCGTAAGGTACAATATGCAAAGTCCACACATACTGGCCACAGTCTGATCTGGATTCGAACCAGGGACCTTCTTGCTTTGAGACGACCTCACTGGGTCACCGTGTCATTTATTTCATATCATGGATAATGACTACTAATTGCTCGCACAATATAAGCTCATATATACAATATGATACAATTATTATATTACAATATAAGCCTCCTCCCCTGTGTGCTCCTCTGTCCTGCAGTTGTTCATGGATAAGGAGAAGGCTGAGGAGCTGTGGCTCGGCAGACTGGCCTCTCTGCGCCAGGAGAGGCTCATGGGAAGTCCCGTGCCCTGACGGAGGCCTGGAACTGGAAACCTGGAGTCTTTTTCTTTTTTGTAGGATGCTTCCCTTTGCTTTAATTGTGTGATGATATTTCATACTTTACCCTCCACTAATTTCTGGTATCCATTGTAAAAATCCGATCAAATAAACATTTTTTTCTCCTTGGTCTGTGATTACATTTGTCGCTGTAATTCAATTAAATTTAACAATTAAACAATCTACTGCTCCCTTTTTTTTAGTATTTTTTGTGATTGAAGGATTACCTCATTTGTAGCGTGTAGCATTTGATACTTTTGTCTTTTGTAATTTTCTCAGTAAATAAAGCTGTGGGTAAAAACTGGCTTGTTCCTTTGTGTGTGTGTGTGTGTGTGTGTGTTGGTTGGGGGGGGGGTGATTCAGTGGAAACAGCAGCTTCACAGAAACCCACGACACTTAAAGATAGCACCGCTGTCCTCATCCTGCTGTACAGTGACTCACTTATAGTAGCCTGACTCACACTAGGGTAATACCATCACTTTGCTCTTCATATGATCTGATATTCATATTTTTCCCCTTCACTAAACTTAACCCTTCTAAAGGTCTTGTGTTATGTTTGTTTACTCTGTGCTGTTCCCCTGTCTGAGGAGGGGTTCAAGGCAGCATGGAGCCCACACGCACACCTATTTGTGGAACAGCCAGATGGTAAATCTATACCATGTCTGGAACATGGTGTGTCACTTCTGTGCACCCCACAAATAAGCCTGTGTTGTAACGTAGTGATAAAGGAGAATGTGCAAAATGGCTTTCAATGAATAGATAGATAGGTGGATGGATGGATAGAAGTTTTTTTTTAATTATTATTCCTTGGGGAGATTCGCTTTGACAAATTCATGTTCCAGGTTCCAACACCATGAACTGAAAAAAGTAATTATTGCAGGGGTGCAAATACAAAGTACACAGGAGCTTTCTGTATAAGTGCAAGAAAATTTCAGACTAGATGAAAGACGTAGCAGCAAAGATAGTAATAGTTATATCAACATGTTAAGATGAATAGAAGTTCTGGTCAAGTGTTGGATGGGATTATTGAATATCTAGCAGTTAATCTGTATGCGTGCGTTGTGGTCCAGTTGACTCCCTACCTCCCCCTGTTAGATTAACAGCAACTTTTGTTAGACTTTCTCAGTTATGATCACAAGCCCCCCCAAAACAATAATGCTAATTTTTTGTTAGTTTTCATATATACCGGTGAATGTATCATAGTGTATTAGCTTTATAATACAGTTTTAGTTCCTCAGTCATTAATGCTACTACCACTAATAACATTAGATAGCAAGATGGATAGAAAAAGTTGAGATAACTCTTCACTATGTGAGTGTGGGTAGTCATACCCTGTAATTATCCACACACTCAGTCTTGTAATTTCATCCTAGTGTGTTGACTTGTGATTTGTCCCTCACCTTAACAACCATTGATAATTCTGTACAGTCTCAGAAGCCAGTACAGCCCCTGGTGGGACACGTTAGATAAGGACATGACGCTTTTTGTGGTGAGCTGGTCAAGCAAGATAAGAAGTTTTTTTTTTCTCAAAATGTATGACATTTTACTTATTACAGTAAACGAATAAAAAAGAGACAAAGAGAAATGGAGTGAGGGTTCATAAAAAGTGTAAAATAATAGCTGTTGCGTCTCAATAACGATTAGGCCTCGAAAGCCTCTTTGGCCTTCGGAAATTTATAAATTCTAGAAGAAACTTCTAGCGCAGTAGATAGATCCTGTTCCACGGCTGAGAATAACCAGCCAATCAGAGCGCAGCGCTGCCGTCACGTGGCTGGTGCGGGACCGAGTGCGCGCGCTTGTATCTATGTGTGTGCGTATGAGTGTGTGTGTGTGCGTGTGTGTGTGTGTGTGCGGCTCCATGGTGACATTACTCAGGCTGAGCCCAGCCGCTGCACACCTGCGGATCATAACAGCAGAAAGCGTCGTTTAGCGCTTCACAACCTGTGGAAATGTTTAACAGCGTCTTCAGGGAGTTCGAGGACGACCCCTTCTTCTCGTAAGTGTCCGGTTTTTATATCTGGGGAAACTTATTCTGAGAGGGCATCGGCTTGTTGTGTTTTATCTCTATTATTTATTTATTTTAACCAATTATCTATGTCTTACCAAGTGGTTGTGTAGCTAAATTGTAATAATGAGTAAAAAGTGCTTCACAAAAAGTGCTAGGACACGGCCTGAGCTAATGTGAGCATAACCTTACCAGATTCATACTTTATTGCCCTTAAATGGAATTTAACAAATTTCCTTATTTCGTTTGTTGATGATTTAATTTTGATATTTTATCAAATAATTATATATTCTATTTATTAATAGTATTTCTGTGTTTTTGTCTATTTGCACTGTTTAACATTAGCTGTTCTTCTGGTTAATACTGAATCTGGACATTTCAATTTTTATTCTGCACACAAATGAAATAAACCCCGAAAAACTGTTAAAGTTGCATTAATTAGTTTCATTGGAACATTTTAAGACGACCTTCTTAGTCTGATGATTTTGTTTATAAATTCTATTTCCCAGCACACATATTCTTCCTGCACTTCTGTGTGTCTGTGACTTATTTCTACGTTTCTGCGTCTATGTTTAAACTGTCCATACTGCTAATTCACATGTATAGATATTAGTGTTTCCTGCTACATTTAATCCATTACCTGACTAACTGTTACCTAGCAACCTCTGCTTTTCCATGGGTTGGACGGGTTATAGTGAGACTGCGTGTGCAGCATTCCCCTCGGTTACTATTCACTGATTATTTTTGAGTGACTGTCTCCACTGACTGGTTCTTGCAGAGGGGGTGAGCACCTGCTGTGAGTGTGGACACACTTGAACCCAGCTGAGGCTTTTAGTTCAGGTCTGACGTCACTGTGTTGTGTTCACCAGGGAATTTACCTCTCTCCGAGCTCGTAGCTGTGAGAGGTCACCACGTATAGTGATCGAGGGATGTTGCAACTTTATCGTATGCAGATTGTATTGATAATATACACGTCTTTTGTGGTGGGACTGACTCTTTGTGGTCCTGTGCTGCAGGGATCCATTCCGGGCCCACAGGGACCACATGCGTCAGATGATGCGCAGCTTCTCTGAACCTCACGGCGGGCCCCTGATGCCCAGCATCATGGACGGGAGGAGCCGAGGTCGTGACATGGCAGAAAACCACAGCTCGTCTGTGGCACTGAGGGACGAGCACCGGGTGAGGAGGCCAGAAAAGCATTTCACGAAGCACAATTAATAGGTGATAGCGGACAACGGACAGCGGTCTCCATGGAGTAACTGTAGGTGTGACACGCCCCCTCCGCCCACTGCTTGAAGGGTTATAACCATAGAAGTTCAGTGTTTGGAGGAGGTGCTAAGTTTACCGAGGTTATAGTGGACGCTGGCCACTGGCAGCGTAACTGGAGCAGCTCTCAGCGAGGTATGGGAGCCATGTGAGTCGCTGGTTTAATGGACGGGCAACCCCCATGGCCTCTCTGGACAGTTATAACCAGCCCTGAGGAGCCCTATTTATAGAGCATTGTTCCACTGACACACTGCTTTCTTGCGAATGCACACACAGATCCGTTTAACGGTCAAACCAAGTGGACCTTAGAGAGCCCTGCTTTGCTCTGCAGAGGTGGAGCTGAAAATAACAGTTTATTTTTATATGGTATTTATTTTTATTTTGGCCTTGCCACTTTGTTACAGGTTGAGGCTGTAAATCCTGTGGCCATGAGAGAGAACTCTGACCATTTCTTGTATTTTGGAACATATCAATGTTATGTGTGCAGTATTGCAATAAACAAGCAGGAGGGGGCATGGTGTTGCACGGCCAAGTGTTGCACCCGTTAACCTCTCCCAAATCAAATCAGCCTGCTTTCATATCCCTGCTATGTCAAACTTAGCCCGCGTCACCTGCTCTAATCCCGCTACCTCATGGGAGCCTGTATATTTATCCTTGATAATGACTTTCATCAGAAGCAGAGCCTCAATAACCAGTAACCTGCTTCCTCTTTATTAGCACCATGCCATTAAAGGTGCAGTCTGGGATTCTAATCCATCACAACTGACTGTCAGGTCCAGTGGAAAAGTTCGCTCTGAAAACCTAGACAATCGCCTAACATGGGTCAGTTCTACTGAAAATAACTAAAAAAGCAGATATGCTGCTTTACTTTAAGATGTTCATCTTAGGTTTCGCTGTGTCCTTAAGACGATCGGTGAATAAGAGTTCCACTGTAAAATCTGTCTCTAAACGACTCAGCTCTGTACCTTAACGGTGTCACAGTGTCTGCTGGAGTCCTTCCTCAGTACACATTAGGAAAACACAGGGAATACATCCTGGTCAGGTCACTAACCCATCACAGTCCACACACACATCATTCACCCTCACACTCACACCTAGGGGCAGTTCTGAGTCTCCAGTCGGTGTAAACATACATGTTTTTGGAAACCGGAGTACCCTGAGAAAACCCTCCACGACATGCAAACCCTGCACATTAGGGCCCTCAGTCTGACCTGCTTTCTTACTGTCCACCACAGCTACCTATCTTCTGCCTATGTTCTACCTGTGCAATGTTTTTGCAGAACAACAACCAAGTTGGCTCTGCTGCTATTAACTACTATACACAATGCAGATGTTGGGGGTCTTTGCATTGTGCAGTAAAAAGAGTTACAGACTCCCAATGCCTAGACAACTTTTTTTAAACAAGTTTAAATACACCCAGTGTTGACCCAGATATATGGAAAAGTGATGAACTGAATCACAGATTTTATCACATAACTCCATAATGAACTCTGCTAATGAAGATGAGGAGCAGTGTGATGGTGCCATGCAGGGGCTGAGGTGCTGCAGCTCCAGAACTGTGGACCACGTGCCTGGATGTTACAGAGCTTCTGTTTTTTTTGTCCATCTGTTTGGCAGAACCTGTCCTGGCAGTGCTGGTCCATTAGCAGCTAATGACTGACTGAGCTCACTCCACACTGCACTCCAGTATCACAGACACATATGTGCACCTACGATGCATAGATCGACAGTTACATGCAGAATAACATAGACGTGCTGACACATAATGCTGGTGCATTTCTGCTTCCAGGACTGGAGTTGGATTCCCAATTAGAAAATAAACCCCACTGAACTGTCCAAGGTTGCTGTCAGGTCTCTAATTTCCCAGTCTCTTGCCAAAACCCACTACCTGGGTCCTATCACCTCTCAGAGCTCTCATTCATCTGAACTCTAGCACATAAATACACTGTAAAGTGAGACTTGAGCGTCGTTATATGCTGGATATACATTTGGGTTAGACTGGTGTTTCCAAAGTCAAGTTTTTCCAGTGTGGACAAACATGCAATCGGTGCTCAAATCCAAACAAAACGCCCCCATCTCCCTGGTGATGCACCACATGAGGGTGGTATGCACTGGCAACGTAACCTCGGTTTGCCTTTTAAGCACGAATCCAATCTTCGGTTCACCTCCCCTGTGGTGAAACTCATCGCTCCCATAGGAGCAGGAGCAGGAGCAGGATCAGGAGCAGCCTGCCTCGGAGGGCTCGGTGGCAGGCCCAGGATCACATCCAGCAGGAGAATGTCGATCTGCAGTTGTCCAGACAGCCTAAAATAATGTGTCAAAGACCACTGGGTCTACGTTCCTTATTTTGCAACCTTACTCTCTCCTCTGGTCACTCGAACACCCCCGGTCTATATTTAATCCTGGCACATATGTAACTGGCATTTATTAGTTCATACATGCCACTCTGGGATAAACTTGGCTATGAGCTTTATAGATAGTGGTCAGGAGCGTTTTGCATCAGCTTGACATTTGAAAAGAGCTGAGAGAGCAGCCTTGGACCCTGGACCCTCCCCCGTCCAGGCCGCTCCACCCAGCCCGCTGCAGCCTTCCTAGAACGAGGCTCGGTTTCGGTGCTAAACCCACGCTAATCTCCGGCAATGCGACCCAATTACATGTGGAACACAAGTCATTCAACACCCCACTGATCACGCACAATACCCCCTCCGGCTCATCAGACACATAGCGCCGGCTGCTGGGATGCCTGCGCGGGGCCGTGGGGTCGTAAACACCTGCGGTTTTGGCCCAGAGAACACAGCCTGCCTCAGCCCGACTCCTCCTCCTCCTCCCCCTCGGCGTCTGCACCCCCAGAGGGTTCACGGCCTTGAGTGCTCCCGCTCTAGGCCACGGGGACGGCTCCGTGTAGCTGTGTCAAGGGCTTAGTGAGCCATGTAAGACAAGCTAGCAGCTTACTGGCTCCTAGCTCAACAAACATGCAAAAAAACAACAAAGTCAACATGAGTTCTCTGCGTGTGTCATGTTCTGAACCGGTGTTGTTTGAACCCTCAGGATGTGAGCCGGTCACTGTTGCCCTTTGACAGCACGGTCAGTACAGCTCCCCTCCTGTCCATCTATTCTATATATTTCAGTTCCTGCATGCTCTGTGACTCACTCTGCTTTTCCTCTCCAAACTCCACTATAATCCATATATGTTAGATTAGATGATACACGTTCTCTTATTGTCATGCTCTCCTCAGCCATTTTACTCACTACGTTACTGTAAAAAGCAAAACCTGCTCATCTTGATGTGATTTTTTAAGTAAACAGGACCTGACATTTCAAGCAGCCTTGTGAACTAAATGGAGGCAAAACTCAAAATTGAACCTAATTCAGGAGTTTCCATCCACATTTATCATGGTTAACCAGCGTTTCCAGTGGTTTACTGCCCTCTAAATACACCAGCATTCACATTATGACAGTTAAACACATTTCCCTATTGTTTACATTTTGTAACAACTTTGTTTTATAACAGCAAACCATCATTAGTTGGCACAACTGAAGACAATTCTCCTCATAACTTAAGATGACCGCAAAACTCGACGCTTCTAAAGAAATCTAGTGGAGAAAGTTTCCCTGAAATGTTTAGTTTTTTTAGCTTAACTCTGAATAATGTTTACACTGACTGTTTTTTATAGATAAAAGCGTCTTTGAAATGCCTGAATGTAAATTTTCAACAGCTAGTCTTTCCATCATTTTAGAGCAGATGACATGAACAGCGAGCTATCAACTATCTTTTGTCGTAGCCTCAAAATGTTCGCTCACATCATGACAACACATCTGGAAACACAGCGATGCTTGTTTTCTGAGGTTTGCTAAGTGCATCATTCGTCCTGCTCTTCACTCCAACATCATCGCCCTTGTTCTTTGGAGTCTCCTCGGCCGTTGACGCATCTGTATTTGTGGCCGCGGCCTCAAAGGATATCAAATGTCTCCTTTTGAGCACATTTCAAAGGCTGGGTGATTGTTGGCATCCTCCCACGTCATGCATGACTGTGTACTCAACAAATGTGCGGTGGGTCCTGAGAACTAAGACGAGGCTGAGTTATGATCCAGCACCATGGCAGTGATTAACGCGTGTTATTGAATTTGAACAACGCAGTTTGCAATGTGTTAAAAGATTGTTTTCCCATGATCCTATTTGGGTCAATGCCTCCTCTGAGACAAATGTTCAGGTTTGGGTCAAAGTGGCACAAAACTGGGGCAAGTTGTCTCATTGACGTTCTCTGTAAAGGTGGACGTAAACGGCATGTTTATTTGCACGCTGGGCTTGGTTTCTAGTGTTGTTGAGAGTGGGTCACATCTGTTGAAGTGATAAAATGTGAATGTCCTGGTTACAATGTCCCCCATCGTAGCACACATGCAGGACACTTATAGCACGCTGCACACATATGTTTATACACGTCGGACTTGTTTATGAGCTGATAATGCCTGGCGAGCATGTGGCATATGAGGCCGGCCATTAAACCCTCCTGACCTCTGGCTGTTTTTTTTCCACTTTGTGCTCATGCAGGACATGATGAGGAACCCTCTCGGCATGTTCGACAACATGTTCGGCAGCATGAGGAACAGGATGGAGGAGATGCACAGAAACTTTGTGAGTTCACTCTTTAATCTGCTGACCTCTCTCGAAAGACAGCTGCAGCGTGTGCTTACTGATGCGTACATGTGTGTGTGTATGTGTGTGTGTGTGTGTGCACGCGCGTGCTCGTCAGGAGAACATGTCCACGGACTCAAACACCCACTCGTTCAGCTCCTCGTCAGTCATGACATATTCAAAGGTTGGGAACGAGCCGCCCAAGGTCTACCAGGCCAGCTCGTCGACACGCCGCGCCCCAGGGGGGGTAAGTACCCCGTCATGTGTTCATACCCTGGCACAGACCGTTAGAGGAGCAAATCCCTCTGCTGAGGATTCACTTGTTCTCCTCCTGAGTGACTGGCCTTGAGAGAACAGTTCCTGGACCAAACCCTATCAGCCCTGTTTTTTACCACCATTCCAGTGTTGGTTGCGAACTAGTGCTAACTTTGGAGCCACTTTCCACTGGCAAAAAATTTACCTCTGGAAAAACTGTTTCTAGCATAGCATCACCTCTTCAGCTCTTTGCTGGATCAAGAACCAGCTAGGTCAGAAGAGGGGGGCGGGGTTATCAAGAGCACTGAAAACAACCATTTCTTTTCACTTTGTGAGAAGCCAAGATCAAAGAAAGGCTATGTGGGCTCAGCCCTCTGAGACAGAGCCGTGGTGACATAACGACATGCCTCTCAAGTGGTGGAAAGGCAACTGGTCCTCAACTGGTTCACACATGGAACCAGCTCAACACCCAGCACTGGATCCATTTTGGCAGAAAAGTATCAGTGGCACCAGAGGCAGTATGTGTAATCCTGCTTTCAGAATAACTGGAACTGGTGCTTGTGTGTGGCATTTGTTTGTTGTAATCAGACAAACGTGCAGACATTTCTGATGCAACATTTCTAAATGACATTAATCTGACTGTCAGTTGCTGGTCTGGTCTGACCAGCTAACAGAAGAAACAAAACACATTTTGTGATAATGAGTTTCTTAAATTTGAATGTGTCAATAACAAAGTTATAATTAAGGTAAACTTAAATCCCATTAAATATATTGACCCCAGTAACCTGTTCATTAAAACTAACCTGACTGGACGACTAGACTCCCAAACCAGAGATATGGTCTTAATGTCACTGCTGTAGATCTAGTGACTGGTGGAGTGAATGGCATTAAATCATGTCGCTTTAACAAAGCTGGGGGCTCCATCTCCAACCAACTCAGACCATAAACAAGTAAAAGATGTTGACATCCATTTTATTGGTTTATGTACCATTCACACATGGTCTTCAATATTTATTGCTTTGTACATATATAAACTTTGTGAGTCTGTGAATGTGACACGTTCATTCAGTCAGAATAACGTCATGACCAGGGGGTCCCCTCATCCTGAATCAATAAGTTCCTGGTCCCCACGGGTCCTCTTAATGGCTCCAGAGCCAATGGTTCTCAAGGCAACTTACTTGCATTTAAGTTAACAATAAAAATTCCCCAAATTCCCAAGCTCAAGTTTCCATGGAAATTTTTCAGAAGCTTCACCCCTTTGCAACCCTATTCATGGTGCATAGTCATTTGTTCTGTTTTCGCTCTCTGAAGGGTCTTCCTACTGGTAGGACATGAACATGTCAGTCTCCAGCCTCTGACATTAACCTTTCCCCTGCAGATCAAGGAGACCAGGCGAGCGGTGAAAGACTCTGAGAGCGGCCTGGAGCAGATGGCCATCGGTCACCACATCCAGGACCGAGGACACGTCGTAGAGAAGAAGTTCAACAAGAAGACGGGAGAGCGGGAGCTCCACCAGGACTTTCAGAATCTGGATGAATGTATGTTGAAGTGGCAGCCAGCTGTCTGTGGCTCTGGCCTACATACAGGACGTGTCCTGACATGAGTGTGATTCTCCGCCCGCAGCTGAAGCGCAGACTTTCGATGACGAGTGGCAGCAGAAGCTCTCCAGCTTCCAGCCGTGTGGCCCCAGGCCTGGCCTGGAGGAGCCCAGGCTGCGTGGCGCTCAGAGGGCCGCCCTGCCCAGCAGCGAGCCAGCCCGCAGGTCAGCACCTGTGCACCGCCGTGGACTGATGCAGCAGGGCAAGCTGAGCCGTGTGTCTTTATTTATTTACTTATTGCTTTCTCTCCACAGAGACCAATCAAAGAGCAAGACGGAGGGTGCGAGGAAAGTGAAAATCACAACAAACCAGTAAAGACGTCAGTCTGTGTGCTCACTGAAGTCGGTCATGTGTCATCCAGGTCACTCTCAGGATCTCTATAATGCAGCACGTATAAACTTTTTCAGAGATTATACCTTTACATTGCTGCTCAAAACTTGTAAAAACTGCAGCGTTTCCACTGTCCAAATTACTCCAGTAACTCCATCAGTCAAAGTAGGATTTGTAAACTTTACTGTAGTCAGACATAAGGGTTCTGGTATGTCCCTGCGCTGTCAATCTGCATTCATATCTTTAAAATTACTGCAGTTTCCTTTGTATTCCATCTATCTAAAGATACCACTAGTTTAAAGTGGTTAGTTTGGAGTCTAACATACATCTAATATGTTAGTTTATGTTTAAAAAAAACAGATGCATAACCTTGAGTTCTATGTATAATGGCACAGGGTAGCATGCTCTACTTAGCGTTATCGTTAGACTAGCAGTCGGCTGAGAGGCATCAGATGAGTAGAATATGCTTGTTGTCGTTTTCACAAGATGTTGTGACTTATTGAAATCCACTAATGCACTTAGACAATGTCGAAGTTGTCTTACTGTAATTAAACTGTCTAGTACAGATGCTCTACATATATGTATTTTATCTGCTGTAATGTTTGTAAAAAGATAAAAATACTTTTCTTCTCTTTTTATATGCTACTTTGCTTTCGTGTTTTTCCATCGAGCGAAGTCTGTGCTGCGTTGCAAAACATCTCAGTGCTTTAAAAGAACAATCTGCTCTGTGTCTGCGCAGACTCCAACCTGGAAATTAAAGTGTAAAAATCTGAAGATGAATCTGCCGTGATGTGTTTGACTGTCTGGGAGAGTGTGAGCAAGTGTGTGTTGTGACCGTTGGCTGGCTGTGGCCGTTTCCTGGTGACCCAGGCTGGTATTTTGGGATCGAGGCGCTTGTCATCAGCTCACATTGGTCTGAGATGTAACACAGCTGCAAAGCCACCAGGCTGCCCTCTCACGTGCCTGTGTATCAGACCTCATTAATCCCACCACTTCAACGTACAGATTACGAGGACCCGAGGAGCCCCAGGCCAGCGTGTACTGTCAGAGGCACCATCTCTACAGCATCCTCGGTGTGTCTACCTGACCTGGAAGAAGAACCTTTGGATAGAACTTCTTCAGGTGTTAGGAAATGAAGCTGTCAGAGGACACACGGAGAGCTAACCGCTTACCTCTGTGCTAGGGAGGGGAGACGACTGACAGGTTTCACAGCTCCTAATCTTTGAACATGTTCTCTGACGCCCTGGAAATCATGACTGGTAATCACCTAACAACTTCTCCTCCTCCCTAAACTAACGTCTCCAAATTCCATATGAGCAGGCCGGCTCAGATCCTGTCACAGCTCTCCATGTCTGGACACTTCCTACCACCTCCTCTGCTCTGACCTCTCCCCCATGAGTCAATAAAAATATCAGAACTTGACAGTGTGGTTTAATTTGCTTGTACAACCGAACAAATAACTTGTACTGGCACTTAACATTCTTGCTGTCAGGTTATCTGCTGGAATCCTGAAGTTAATTTGAGTTCATTTTAAAGAAAACCATTAGACCTCAACACCTTTATGAGCTGTAATCACTGACACATCTTTGACTTACTGAACAATTGTAGTTTACAATAAAATCTAAAGGTCGCAACCATGCAACAGAACTTAAGAAATTAAACCTCTGACCAAATGACATGGTGACCTTCAATCATTCACCGAGAATAAAGAGCTTGAATAACAACCAACCAAATATAATGCTTCACAAAATAGACTTTAAGACTTAAATCCTTTTTAAGGGTCTTCATTTTCCCAAAAGGGATCCATCAACCATTTATACTATTTAAGGCTCCACAGAGACCCTGTATTATGAATGTAATACATCTTACTTTCCATCAGTTAGAGGTGTTGTGAATGGCACTTCTATTGTGCTTTTTCAATCATGACAACACAAGAGTATCAGTAGAAAGATTTTAATCGGTACAAAGAAGCTACAAAAGTCTCGCGCACATTGAGTTGGCAGTCAGCACTCTGCCACCACCTGCTGGTCATCTTCCAACATGACTGTCAGGAATATTTACACAGTTCATACGAAATATAACTTAATGGGGAAAAAACAACTAAATATACAGAGTCTTGAGAAATGGAAATTGCATCTTGATTAATTATAGTGAATTAACCAAGTCATGAGATGCAGAGAGAGTGTGGCATGTGTGGGCTGTCTGGTCCGCGCCTACATGATTCCCTGAGGCTGTCCCTTTCCTGCGATCTTCTTGGAGCACTCCAGCAGAGCGTTGTGGATGTCTTTGGCACAGGAGATCTGAGATTTGATCATGCCGAGGTACTGGGCGTAAGACATGGACTCTGTCTGCACTGTGTCGGGCTTGGTGGCCGTCGGGACCAGGTTGGGTGAATGTTTGGCGCTGTCGATGCTCTGGGAGAGGCACTCGTACGCCAGCCGCTAGAAAGAGGAGGGGGAATACACTTACATAGGAAGAATACACTTACATATATTATTATTATACACTGTAAGTCAAAGCACAGTGGTCTGGAGAGTAGTGCTGCTGCCCAGGAGCAAAAGGTCCACATTCAACTTCTAGTCAGACTGAGGTGCTTTCCATGACCGAGTTTGCATGTTCTTTCCACGATCCGCACACATACCTGTTAGTCAGACTGAAGAGCATTCATGATGACTACACAATAATATACATTATAATCCTACAAATACAGATATAATAAATGACATTTATCAATCATAACAGCCGCAATTTCATGCTGTTATTTTTGGCCGGCTGTACAATGCTCTATTCTATTGTATCCATCATTGTATTTGCCAAACATCCACTTCAGTCAGCTGGAGCCTGTCTACAGTTCACCTAAGACAAAGGCAAAGAATATACCTAAAAGCCTCTTGGAGTCCAGTTGACATGATTTACAACTTCTTGGATTACGAGGACCAGGACAAATGAGAATCTCTACAGTCAGTGGCAGGTGATTACAGGATACTTGCATCCAGCTTACTTCATGCCATTCCTTACCAGTACATCTTTCTTAGGTAGCTGAAACATTGTGTGTGTGTGTGTGTGTTTGTGTATGTGTGTGTGTGTGTGTGTATCAGCACAACCTTGTAACACCACTGGATGCCAAACGATAAGATAATGAATGGTGGGATAGTTTAATAACATAGACATAAACAGCATGTATTTGGCATTTGAACCATTACAACTAAGGCAATCTTGGTTTTACCAAGTTGAAGTCTTACCAAACACAGCTCCAGTTGATCGCAGAGGGCATAAAACTCTTCCAGGCTTTTGTCAAAGCGCTGAACAGACCCATCACTGCTTTTACTGAACCAGGACACACAGACAGACACATTAATAACAATGAAACCAGACACCAAACGGACACACCACCAGCCTCCTCCATCACACTTACATGCCGTTGTCAATTGATGTATTGTGAGCCAAATTCAGGGATGCGATCTTCATCACATTCTGGAAATGAAACGGAGGTGTATTTAAAGAAAAACTGTTGGGAAACTACAGAGGCAACTTCAGCGTCAGTGAACAGATGTGCTGATGATGTTTCGCGTACCTGTAGACTCTCCTTCAGCTGCGGGATGAGCATCTTGAACCTGTGAACCGGGTCAAAGTCTTGTTGTTGGCTCAGTTGTTGCTGCTGTTGCTGCAGGGCGGAGGGCTGCTGCAGCCCGGCCTGAGACATCGACGCTCCCGCCTGCTGCGGCTGCTGCTGAGACGCCATCTTGACTGAGGAGCGTACTCAAGCCGGATGTTGCGTCACATATCCGGTTTGAGATTTCTCAAAAATAAAAAAAAAAGTTCACTCAGAACATTAATAAAATCAGGGTCGGAATCGTTGACTGCATATAAAACTCGTACTTTATCGATCCGCAGGGAAAGTGTATTTGTAAGGTATGCTTCTACGGGAACTTTGATTGTCATCAGCAATTAAACTTTGCAGAAGATAGTGTTAAAGCAATAGATTGATAAATACTGTTCTATAAGAATTCATTTAAAAACTAAAAAGAATAGGATGAAAGAAGCGAGAGAAAAATGCACATCTAAAATGGCCTTATTATTTTTAAATAATGGTGTGTTTAAAGAGTAGTTTTTATTTTAACGTGTATTGCTTCTATAAATAATTATAACAAATCATAATAATGATTATTATTTTTTACCGTTGTTGTTTTGTTGCTGTTGCCGTTCATATATAGAGAGATATATGTTATATATATGTTCATATTTCAATACAAAATATTGCATTTATGTACATGTAATATAAAATGCGGGGAAGGAGCCATTTTTGTTATAATCTTTTCCTGCTGAAGCCCCGCCCTCTTCTACCAATGGTTGGCTGAAATACATTGCCATCAGGATTGCGAGCTGGTGATTGGTTAGAGTGACGGCAGAGAACATCAGTGCAGGCCAATCAAAAGCAGGCCTTCACAGGACACTCCTCCGAGGTGAGGCAGAAACCCCGTAGAGCAAGACAACATCGCCATTCGGTAACTGCAGCAGTGTCCAAAATGGCAGGAGCTGATGGAGACGATTCCCTCTACCCTATTGCCGTTCTCATCGACGAATTGCGAAATGAGGACGTTCAGGTAGGAGTGCTGCTTTTAACATTATTTCGTCATTCATATTATGCGGTGTAAGCGAAGCTAACTGGCGGTAATGAGTCGGACTAACATCTAGGTTAGCATGTAGCTAGCGCAGATGCTAACGCTCCCGGTGGAGGCCCAACTTCATCAGGAATCTTCTGCCGGGCGCACCCTGCCCACTGTGAGGCTACATGTCGGGATTTACGGCTTTTAATTGTGATTCTGGAGTAAGCCTTTCTCCAAATTATGTTTACTATTGAAGCTACTGTATATCATCTCATCATTATTGCCCCGTATTAGCATTAGCCAGTTGACTACCGCATAAGTTAGTATTCACAGCAGCGGGGCGTTCAAGGCCTGATACCCGCCTCCTCAGTCTAATGGCTACATTGGAACCAGTTTGTTAGATTAGGTTATTATGATTTAATGTTAATGTAAGCTAAGTGCCTAATGCTAAGAGGCGGGAAGGAAATGCATGTAAACGCATGATATCTGGGTTAGCTATTGCTAGTGATTTGATTTGTCTGCATCTTGATGTGAATCCCATCGACTACTGTGACTTGTGTACAGCTGCGCCTGAACAGCATTAAGAAGCTGTCCACCATCGCCCTGGCCCTAGGTGTTGAGAGGACTCGTACAGAACTCCTTCCTTTCCTCACAGGTAAGAGGTCATGGTTGATGTCAGCAGTTAGTAAAATCTTAAAATATCTATTTTTATGACCATCAGTGAGTCACTGTTTAAATTCTGTCGTTCTGTCATCTCCTAGACACCATCTATGATGAAGATGAGGTGCTCCTGGCCCTTGCAGAGCAGCTTGGTAATTTCACTATGCTGGTGGGAGGTCCAGAGTATGTGCACTGTCTGTTGGTGAGTGTTCAAGGGAATTGATCTTCCTTTTCTTGTTCTTTATATCTATATTTGAAATCTAAAAATAAAACAAAACATAACCTGTTCCTCCTCATTTCCCAGCCTCCTCTGGAGAGCCTCGCAACAGTGGAGGAGACGGTAGTCCGAGATAAAGCTGTGGAGTCCCTGCGGAAGATCTCTCAGGAGCACTCTCCAGTTGATCTGGAGGTCCACTTTGAGCCTTTGGTCAAGCGGCTGGCCAGCGGTGACTGGTTCACCTCTCGCACATCTGCCTGCGGCCTCTTTAGTGTCTGTTATCCCCGCGTCTCCAGCACTGTCAAAGCCGAGATCCGCCAGTAAGTGACCTCTTAGACCATGTTAACCGTTACATTTGTTACAGTTTTTTTTCCTGCCCCTCCCCTAATCAAGTGTCTGTGATTATCTTCAGGCATTTCCGCACCCTATGCTCAGATGACACTCCAATGGTGCGACGTGCTGCAGCATCCAAATTGGGAGAGTTTGCCAAAGTCTTGGAGCTGGATTATGTAAAAAGCGACATCATTTCCCTCTTCACTGCGCTGGCCTCTGATGAGCAGGTACGACCGTGTATTTTTAAGTCTGAAGCAGTCTTGTGTGCTGTGGCCGTTCTCGCTCATCAATCTGATCTCCATCCCTCCTCCTCAGGACTCTGTGCGGCTGCTTGCAGTGGAGGCGTGTGTCAGCATTGCCACTCTGCTGCCTCAGGAGGACCTGGAGACTCTGGTGATGCCAACTCTGCGCCAGGCTGCTGAAGACAAATCCTGGAGGGTTCGCTACATGGTGGCCGACAAGTTTTCTGAGGTAAGCAGACAATAGCTGCTGTTCTATCTTTTTGTTTGTGTAATGCATTAGAAAAAGGCTAATGGGAAACATGTCATGTTTGGGGTTTCATACATCTAAAGGTGCATGAAGTCCCAACCCTCTGTCATCTGTTCAGTGCCAAACACATATGCTCCAAGTCAGTAGAAATGTTGGGAGTTTGCTATCCAGGATAAGTGGTAAATGGACTGGTTCTTAGAGCATTTCTAGTCTTCATCCTAGTTTGACACATATCCCATTCACTTCTATTCATACTGTGGTGGCAGAGGATGCTCTCCAGTCCATCTGCTCAGCTAGCAGCTTTAACCACTCAGTCATGTTCACACATTGAAAACATGGATCTGGTGTTTCCTCCTGCTGACCTCAGTTGTCTTCTGTTTTTGCTGATTGTGTCATACTGGCACATGTGTTTTTGTGCACACATTCAACACTATCTAACATAACTAGAGACAGATGCAACTAAACAGGATATTTAACTACTTAGCAACGTGTGTCCTTGCAGATTCGCTCATATAAATGCACCTGAATGTGCATAATCAGATACGCGTCATTGTCTTGCCTCCTGTGGTCACATTGCTTTCATTGTACAGCAGTGCAATAATGTCAGTCAGAGTTCAGGGCCAGTTTATCAAGATAAAACGACAAAGTGAATCTTTCTGGGACTGAGAAAGATGTAGGATAAAAGCAAACAAGGCACCTCGAGGACCATTTCTGCAGGAGTCAACGGTTATGAATAAATGAAGAGCATTGTGTTGTACGACCCCATTATGCATGAATTGCTTGGTTCATTATCAAGAGCTCAGCTCTTTATTGGTGTTGGGATTAAAACCAGCTTGAGTCTAGAAGTGTTGTGGCACCTCCCAGAAGGCAGCGGCGCAGACAGCTTCCTGGATGGGAGTAGCCTTGGATTATGTTCTTTTGCTCGGTGCAGGTTGCATCTGTCAGACAGTGATGGCCTGTGCTGAACTCCTCACTCTCTGAGCCTGTTTTGCTGCTTTTATGACACACCACACTGTGGGTGATGATGCCCGTCACATGTCACAGCTGATCTGTAAACACTGTCCTGACTGACCTCAACCAGCTAATCTGTCATTTTCATAGTATTTCTAAACTATGCAGACACATTATTGTGTCAATGCCTTAAGATGAAGATGAATATTCTAATTAAGACAAGTAAAAGCATTCCCATCACACAACCACAGGAACATCAGGAGGTGATAGTCTTTCTGTGTCCCATAGGAAATGAAGGTTATGCCTGATCACACTGTAACTTTGCACTACCACACGGTCTTCAGACATCGTATTTTACGCCTCTGGCACATCTGTTTAAGCAGACAGTGACTGAGCTTAACGCATATGATAGAATAGTGGTGTTAAGATCTGCCAGAAGCTGAATGGTGTCACTGAGCTTCCATCCATCTCACTCCTCTGGATGTGTTGCATCATAAACGCCCTGAGGGAATTCATGTAACTCATGCATCTTAAACTCCAGCTGCAAAGAAACGCCAAGTCACTGTTCATTAGAGGCTCATAGATCAGGAATCCATGAGATGATTCCACCACAATTTCACCCAAACATCTCTCAGGTTAAAATGATGTTGAAATGCATTTTTGAGTGGAAAACCTGTGCCTTTGTCATATTCTGGACAGAAAGCTTTTAGACCCATTTGCAGCGTGTGCAGCCACATCATCCACAGCTGACGGCTGTAGCTCATTTGCTGGTTTTCCTGTTGTGCTCCAGGTGACTGATGCTGCATCATGTGATGACGCTCTCTATCAGTCCTCTGTGCTCCCTGTAAAAATAGGCTCAAACACGTCATGTCTCTCTCTGGACGTTGTTCCCTGCATTCCCATAATAAAACGAGGACTAAAAATATAGTTGAACTCTCAACGTCCGCCGCAGTAGTTGCTCATACAATCGAAGCGTTTGTCTGGTCGGGGCACGTATTTCCCCTTTGATGCAGTGGCTCTAAATTTAATGTTGAGCTCGAATGAGCGACTCTAGGAGATGTAATCTATTTGTTTTCTTAACTCCAGTCTGTTTTTCTCTGTTGAAGTGAGTCACATGTTTGTTGGTTCCTCTCCAATCGTAGCTCCAGAAAGCTGTCGGACCGGAGATCACGAAGAACGACCTGGTCCCAGCCTTCCAGAACCTCCTGAAGGACTGTGAAGCTGAAGTCCGGGCTGCCGCAGCCAACAAGGTCAAAGGTTGGTGCAGACATCTTCAGATGTGTTCCTCCCAGATGAAAACATGTTGGGATGGAGCGAGTTTGAACTCGGAGCTCCAGTCTGCCTCCTCATCTGATGGCGTGTTTCTCCTGTTGTGGCTCAGAGTTCTGTGAGAACCTCCCGGAGGACAGTCGTGAGCAGATCATCATGACTCACATCCTGCCCTGCGTCAAGGTAAGAAATAATAAAGCCTCCTGTCTGCTGCGCGCTGATATTACTCTGCTGCTTCACCTCCATCCGACAAAGACGAGGAGAAGATTCTGATTAGCTCTGAGCTCTAAAGCATGGAAAAGCACCACATCATTCCTAGAGACATGTGTTCATACATCTGTCCCTCAGATGAATAGAGCCACTAATGCTCAATAGGTATGGAAGTGTCGGGTTCCCATACATCCTGTGAAATCTTGAAAGCCTGAATAATTAGGTGAGTTTTTCTATGATAAAGAATGATAGGAAAGGATAAAAAGAATCCTGGGAAAAATTGTTTTCCTGGAAGGTGTTTTCTTCTCTTGCTCAAGCTTTTTCACCACGCAAGACATTTTTTTTAAGTTATGTAAATGTGCACATTGTAAGACGCAGCTAGTGGAAGTGGCACATCTCTGCTTTGAGGATCTATCAGTGTATGGTCTGGTACAACTTTCCAGGAAAGTTCCTGGAGAATGTTTCCAAGAAGACGCTGTGAACTCTGTGTTCTTCCTCTGAAACATTATCCACACACACGTCAGTTCTATGGGAGGAATAAAAAGGAGTTTTGATTAACTTTCACTCCCCTTTCTAGAAGTTGAATTAAGTCTGAGCCAGACTGTACACCCCGATCCTCTTCAGATTTCAACAAAATGAGCAAAAATTTCTAAAATCAAACAAAAAAAAATCACAAATCGACAGTCATTACCCGGCCCTGACTAGAATATATGCCATGGTTGTTTCTATTGACAGAACATTGATAAAACAGACGAATGTGAAGCTGGAGTCAGAGGATCAGGTCTAGCAGTTCTCAGACTGTTGAGTCTGATCTCCTCAGCTGCTGTTGGTCACGCTCTGGGCAGCAGAGGGCGCTGTTGTCTTTCTGTTGCTCCACTTCCAGTTCAGCCCTAGTCACTGATGTAGGATGACGGGGAAAAGCGAGTCTTTAAGTTTCCTTCAGCTGACCAGTGCAGGTGTCCACACAGCTGGGCCTGTAGAGTAGCTGCAGTCTGGGGCCAGGTTTGTGGTTAAACACTCACACACGCCTGCTTATCCTGTCAACACATCAACAGAGGGCCGCAGCCATGCAGGTAGCAAGGCACGCAGAAAGATCATTTAATCACAATTAGCAATCGACGTGTATACACTCACTCAGCCTTGTTTACACAATACTCTTTCTGTGTCTTTTAATGTCACACTTTGACGTTACTCTACCTCCTCCAACTGTTTCTGCTCCAGCATCACCTCTGTTTCACTGTGTGCTCACCTGTGATCATGTGGTGGTGTTTAGTTAGTGTCCAGCCCCTTAACGTCTGCTCTCCTCTGCCCAACAGGAGCTGGTCTCAGACACCAACCAGCACGTCAAGTCAGCGCTGGCCTCGGTCATCATGGGCCTGTCCACCATCCTGGGCAAGGACAACACAATAGAGCACCTGCTGCCTCTGTTCCTGGCTCAGCTCAAGGACGAGGTGAGAAGAAGCTGCAGTGTTCTCCCAGCAGCGCTGCATTAGTTAACATTCACAGGCTTCCTGCCACGCTGCTGACCCCTCAGCCACTCAGACGCACCTGGCTGCCACCAGGAGGAGGAGGAGGATGATTCATGGAGTTGGCAGCCAGATCGAGACCTGACAATTAGGAGACTTGATTGCGGCGTCTGGAGAGAGTGGCGTAATGAACAGCTCGGATGAGCTCCTGCTGATTTGTATGCGAGTAAAATGTCGTTTTGTAACATGCTCTTACGTCTCGATGGTGGACCTGTTCCAGCAGTGGGGATTGAGTTTCAGCTGTTTCCTCTCACCTTCTCCCTCTCATAGTCCAGCAACACGCTTCTCTTAACGGCCGACTTTAGAGGAAAGCTCAGATCAGACGCGAGGCGGGGAGTTTGGCAGGTTGGTCACAAAGGTGTATAGATGCTGCGGGCGGCTGGAGCTGTCAGGGTTTTTCTCTTCCTTTTAGTCCTATTTAAAGATGGCCCCGTTTCCTCGCAGCACAAACACAAGACGGAGAGCGTCTAATTAGATTACAGTCTGAAATGACAGCCGAGGCTCGCACAATTTTAATAATGCAAGGTGCGTCTAAACGCGGATGGGGACGCGGTACTCGTCTAGGATCTGAATCACTCACAAAGGAGAGGACGTGTCATGTAATTGGGAGTGGAAGCAGATCTCTATTTAAGGCCATGGCTCTAACCCTGGTTTTCATTGCGGCAGACAGGACTTTACTGGAAGTCCACCGTGTTTAGAGTGAGTGAAGTGGCTGGACGTGTTCCCCTCCAGACCCAGCTGTGGGACAGAAAGGGAATCTGTCATGTGACCAGGTGTCTGGATGTCTTTCAGTGCCCTGAGGTGCGTCTCAACATCATCTCCAACCTGGACTGTGTGAACGAGGTGATCGGCATCCGCCAGCTGTCCCAGTCGCTGCTGCCGGCCATCGTGGAGCTGGCGGAGGACGCCAAGTGGAGGGTGCGCCTCGCCATCATCGAGTACATGCCCCTGTTGGCTGGACAGCTGGTGAGTCCTCAGCCCTATACCAGCCTCTGGTTGAGCAGGATTGACTCCTGTCAATTGCCTGTCTGGCAGAAAGCTCTGATTCTGAGCTTCTGTTTTCTGTTTTGCAGGGAGTCGAGTTCTTTGATGAGAAGCTCAACACGCTCTGCATGGCCTGGCTCATCGACCACGGTAAGACCTGCTCTGAGGGCTTCAGGGGACGGGGAGATGCTAGTGGAGGGTTAGCTGTTGGTGGCTAAAGCCACTGTGACCTCACAGTAGGTGCTTCTGTTACATACCGAACACACACACAGACGGCACAGGAAGTGTCAGCTCAGTCTGACTGGGACTCAGACCCCCCTAGCTGTTTGCTCTGGGACCAAACCCAGTGGTAGAAAACCAACTGATTTAGTATCAAAGAGGTTGAAATTCAGCCTGTGATGTGTTGTGACTCAAGATGATCCACATGAGTTCAGTGGAAATACTCATAACTCCCATTTTCCTACAAGTATCTGCAGTGGTTTTCCCTCTGGTTTTTATTGAAATCACCTCTTCACTTACTGGAAATGAGTGGGTTTCCAGAAGCACTTCCTCTGGCTGGTATCAAACAGTGCCTGTTGTGGTGGCGCTGAGCAGCAGGTGGAGAGGTCCTGCTCCTGGTAGACTGGATGGAGGGTGTACAGGATGCAGTGATAAACTGGAGGTTAAAGTGGAGGAGCGCTGTCGGCTCTGCAGCCTGTTCTCCTGTCATTAACGGGCTCGTTCTGAAAGGTCACTCATTCAGCGGCTCAACTACATCCTGCAGGCTAATGGCTGTATCACCGGGGAATAATCACGCTCCTCATACTTGGTGCATCTGTGAATCCACTCAGTCCCACCTTGTTCTTGGAGCTGCTGCTGCTGCAGTGGGTGTAGCTCAGTCCCAGTTTGGCTCCGTCTCTGGGCAGTTTTCCTCATCCATGTTCACCCTGTTTTTCGTCTCGTACTCGTTGAAGTTTTCACTCAGACCATATAGTGTTCCCTTCACACGGAGTTTTCCAATTAGAGGGACACACGCTCACTATTGAGGACAAAGGGCCAGCTGGGTTACATCATTGGAATGCTGCTGGTGTGAGTTTTCCGTGTGTGTGTGTGTGTGTGTGTGTGTGTGTGTGTGTGTGTGTGTGTGTGTGTGTGTGTGTGTGTGTGTGTGTGTGTGTGTGTGTGTGTGTGTGTGTGTGTGTGTGTGTGTGTGTGTGTGTGTGTGTGTGTGTGTGTGTGTGTGTGTGTGTGTGTGTGTGTGTGTGTGTGTGTGTGTGTGTGTGTGTGTGTGTGTGTGTGTGTGTGTGTGTGTGTGTGTGTGTGTGTGTGTGTGTGTGTGTGTGTGTGTGTGTGTGTGTGTGTGTGTGTGTGTGTGTGTGTGTGTGTGTGTGTGTGTGTGTGTGTGTGTGTGTGTGTGTGTGTGTGTGTGTGTGTGTGTGTGTGTGTGTGTGTGTGTGTGTGTGTGTGTGTGTGTGTGTGTGTGTGTGTGTGTGTGTGTGTGTGTGTGTGTGTGTGTGTGTGTGTGTGGCTGGGGTTAGGGCTGTGCCACCCTTATGTAAGCCTTTCAAAGAAAAGACGGGACTACAGGAATCAGCCAGAATCTCTCCCTCCTCGCTGATACTGTTACAAAGGCATGTGTGTAGCTGTTTAACATTCTCATTATACACAGACACAGTAGTGAGTGCTGTTTGATCTCACACACACACACTCCTAGTGTGTTTAACTCAATGTATTGAGTCAGTTCTGTAAGTTACTGTAAGAGCACCTCCTTAGCCGTCTCCTGCACTTACACTAGTACTTAAACCACTGTACTCTCTTCCCTTTGTAGTCTGAAGAATGCAGACACACACGCATACATACACACACACTCTCAGTCTCTCTTCCTGAATAGCAGCGTCTGCTCAGTGACTAATATCAGAGATTCCTCTGCAGTGGTGTGAGATGTGATCCTTGATCCTGGATTCAGACGAGCCGGATGAGAAGTGATCACACGCACATCGTAAACAGATCATTTACCCGTCACTGCCCGTTCTGAGTTCTGAGCCTTCATTATATCATTCTCTATATTTTCATTTTATGTTTGTTCAGAAGATTGAGATAAGGAGCTGCAACCACTAAAAGACTTATCTACTAATAAAATGATGTTAATTGATTAGTTGATTGAAGCATGAAAGATTTTTGAGTTGATTTGAAGTCTAAATCTCTGATCTCAGCATGATGAAATGTAGTTGTAGTTTAGTCCTGTTTTTTTTAATTTAGCACTCTTGTGAAAACCAGATCAATGATTTTTACCATTGATGCATCATTTTATAGAGGAAGTTTATAATGTGATTATTCATGTACAAAAACAAAGGTTATATATGTGGAGGGCAGGGTCAGGTCCCGGCTGGACTGGGGGTCTGTCTGTGGAGTGTGGTGTTCTCCTCATGCCTGGTTTGATGGTTTCACAGTACTTGAGTTTCCTCCCACAGTCCAGAACCAAGCAGCTCTGTACTGGAGCCCCTCCCTTCAGGACGTGTGGAGGTACTGCAGTGTTTCACTCTGCTGCTCTCCTCCCTCAGTGTATGCCATCCGCGAGGCGGCCACCTGCAACCTGATGAAGCTGGTGGAGAAGTTTGGAGCCGAGTGGGCCCAGAACACCATCGTTCCCAAAGTGCTGGGCATGGCCAACGATCCCAACTACCTCCACAGGATGACCACTCTGTTCTGCATCAACGTGAGTCCCGCCACCATCCCAGAGCCTCGGTGCCTCGGTTCTGTAAACTCTTCTTTCTGAATGTCTGGATGTGCTGTCCCAGGCTCTGTCCGAGGCGTGTGGCCAGGAGATCACCACTAAGCAGATGCTCCCGGTCGTCATCAAGATGTCCAACGACCAAGTGGCCAACGTGCGCTTCAACGTGGCCAAGTCCCTCCAGAAGATCGGCCCCGTCCTCGACAGCAAGTACGCTCCTCCTCCTCCTCCTCCTCCTCCCCCTCCCCCCTGCTCCCCCTGCCTGTCGTCTCCCTGGGGGACCTCGTGCCTGTCCTCGGCTCTAACGCCTGCTCTGCTTGTCCCTCAGTGCCCTTCAGACGGAGGTGAAGCCGGTGCTGGAGAAGCTGGCCACAGACTCAGACATGGACGTCAAGTACTTCGCCCAGGAGGCCATCAGTGGTGAGCCCCCCAGTCCCACCAGTGCCCCCAGTCCCACCAGTCCCATTTCACTGTGGCAACCCAGAGTCCAGACTGATCTTGTATTTCTTCCTCTTCCTCAGTTCTGGCCCTTGCATAAGCCCCGCCCCCACCCCCCCGACATGGTGAGACCAGACAACCAACCCGCAACAACAACGATGACGGCAACAACGCAAACACTTTTACAAGATATTTATTGATGTGCAGGAACAACTGGTTAATGTATAGAGAAAAAGCTGTTAACAAATCCTTTGATCCTTTCACCCTCTGTTCACTGTCCCGCCATCATGGTAGACCATGTGCACATGGCGCAGGCTTCCTCTTTGTTTTTAAGCTTCTTCCTCTCTGCTGTAAATGGTGCTTCAGCCAGGGCCAAGTGTGATTAAAACTTCTTTGTGGTGCATGACGACTAATGTGCTGCTGTTCTAGCTAGACATCGCCAGCCACAACCCCCCACCCCACCCCTCCTCCTCCACCCCCACCCCCCCTCCTCCTGTCACATTCCTCCCTCTCCCATCCTCGGCCACTGTTGTACTTTAAACTGCACTGAGACCCTGCGTTTTCCTCCCTCACGCTGTAAAAGCTAAACGGAGCGTCCTGAATCTGAGCGGAGCTGCCTCGGGACGCCGGCTCGCTCTCCTCTCGCTCTCCTCCTCTCTCTCTCTCTCTCTCTCTTGCTCTCCTCCTCTCTCTCTCTCTCTCGCTCTCCTCCCTCGCTCTCCTCCATCAGAGCAGGCCTGCTGCTGCCAGCGCGTCCTGGGGGTGGTTCTGTGGTGAGGCTCAGAGAGGACGAGGTCTCCATCCCTCCGTGTGCCCTGATGAGCACGCTGCATGTGCGCCTCGCTCTGGGACGTCTGTGCGAGCACCACGTCAGATTGATCGGCCTAACAAACGAATTACCTCGCCCGCTGTCATGGGGACCAGCTCAGTCGCTTCAAAGTGTTGCTCGTGATAATCCCTCCTCCTCTTCCTCCTCCTCCAGATCCGCTGTTTTTATTTCCCTCTCCCCCTCCAGTCGATGTGCTGGGAGGGAGCTGTAGTCAGTGGTGGTTTCTCGGCTCTTAATCTTCGTGCCAATGACTTTGATGAGCGGTGTTTTTGTCTTTCTCTCGGCCTGCCTGGGTAAACAGTTTTCACCTGTCCGTTTAGCAACTACACAGCGTCGTTTTGTTTTCTCTGTATCGGAGCCTCGATTCCTAAAAAAAAAAGTGAGTGATGTTGAGAACGACCCCCCCCCCCTCGTCTTAGATGCAGGCTGAGGAGCGCGGTGGAGCAGGGCGAGGGGTCGCTGAGCACGTGTCCACAGGCTGCACAGTGTTTTCTTCTGGGGTGGGCTCTGGGATGGTTATGGGCGGGTTGAATAAATATATTGTCTGTGTTGAGAAAAGAAACTTGTCTCTCCCTGAACCGCTCCCCTCTCCCCCCACTCATTTTGTTCTCTTGAATAAACCTCGATTGTTGATTGTCCTGTATTAAGAAGACTGTGCTTTTTTTTTTTATTATTCTGAACTCTCTTCTCAGCTGGGATGCTGCACTACTGTATCTTAATCTGAATAAAAGTAACAAAGGAACCGAGTGTTGGCCTCGCTTTTCTAAGCAGCCTCTGCTCCAGTGCATCCAGGCCTCTTGTTACTGTAATTGCCAATTTGCTGCACGGTGACAAGCAACAGGAAATGATTGCCTCAAAACAAGCACTTAATTAGAATTTGTAATGAATTTACAATTGAATTACCAGAGAAATACCCAGTGCCTAGAAACAGCTTTCACATCAAGTCAGCGGAACTTGCTGCGACCCGAGCTCTACCTGAACAGATGAACACATAAATGAAGACGGTGAATCATACCACCCTAAGGTGCTACAGGCGAGAGGGGAGGGGGGTGAGGCCTCCTGAGGCCTGGGTGGGAGAGAGGAGGCTCAGTGAGGCTCAGCCTCCTGCTCACCAGCAGGTCAGAGTTCAGCTAGGGAGAGCAGAGAGCAAAAAGTTAATGTCACATGAACCCACGAGTCAGTGGCAGCGTCAAAGTGCTGGTTTCTGGCTCAGTTTAGTCGCTCTGTGGCCTCCAGGTGACCTGGAACGAGTCAATATTCTATCACTGTTCTATGGTGTTAACATAGAAGCTACGATTTGATGCCGTTTTACAACTTCTTTCACAATCCACTTGCACAACGTAGCGTGACGTACTTCCGCCTTACGAAGTTACGGCTCCTGTACTTCCGGTTGATGACGGTCACGGAGTTAGCGACATTTAGATTAGGTTATACTTTCACTTTCACTCTTCATGTATATATATTTTTATTCTTAGTATCGTAGGTAAGTTTTGTGCATAATGATCCAATAATTGTTTTAAAATTATTAAATCAACGATTAATTAAAATCAGTTATCAATCATATAGTAGATAGTTTTAAGTAAGTACTAGAAAACCTGGCAGCTAAACGTGACTATGAGGTTCAGTCTCGTCCCTCAGTAGCTTTAGGTTCATTAATTAGTTAATAAGTCCCCAACCTCACTGCTGGATCAGTGATTCAAACTGTTGACAAAAGGTGAGTAACATTAGCATATCTGAACCATTAAAAAATAAGAAATGTATGAAGATTCAACATTATTTCATTAATATAAGCAAAGACAGACACAAGTCTTAATGATTTCATTTGAACATTTAATGTAATATGTATGTATATGTATCATGTTTTGTGACAGTTTCAAACAAGGAGAAGACATGTTGTCTTCTATTTTCCTTCCTGCTCAAAAACGCTCTCTAATCTACAACACGTGCGATCCTCATACAACATGTATGTCCAATTAAGTTGAACATTTTAGCGATTCTGCCCCGACAGTGTATAGAACATCGTGTCAGAACACAATCAGCATAAAGTTAGCAAACTAAAAGGCAACTCATAACTTCTGTAATTTAGATGAAATACATGAAATCTATGACACAGTGGTTGGTCACGTCAGTTCACCGACCAAAACATGTTTCCCTCTTTGCACATTACGCCTTCTATTGAGACTTTGAGGAAATAACAATAATTACCTGATGTGAAGCTGTGAATTCCAGCATCGTGTCAACCTCGTTTGCATAATGAAAGGCGCCGGGCCGTGGAGAAAGGCGCGTACGGACTACTTGTTAGAGAGAGCTACTCTCTGTGGAAAGCTGAGGGAAATAAAGACAAACTTGTTTTGGTTAATCAAATATCCTTGTTAGCCATTATCTGAAAAAAAGAAAAAAGTCAACAAACTTAAATTAATTTCTTAGATGTCAAAATTGTATTTCTGAGTCAGAGTAAAGTAAAAATGTGTGCTAGAACAACAACAACAACTGTAATTTCTTTCTTTTTTTTTGCAGTAGTTTAACCTCCAAGGTTTCTCTTCGTTGCCTCCACGTTCTGGGCGCCCCTCGGGGCTCCAGGTCGGGATGACGTCGTTCTGGTGTTGTGCTTTCTGCTGTTTATTATTGTCTCGGCTTTTTAAAATAAAAAGCCATTTTGAATCCCCTGGGGGCGGAGGTAGGGGGAGACCTGCTACAAACACTGCTCTTTGAAACATTATACTCTCTGGCATCACAATTCAGCCTCCCAGCCCGAAAACAAAAAGAAAAAACTTGGAGAAAATATGGGATTAATTCCAGCAGCTCGCCTCCTCCCCCGGTCAGCCCCAGCCTGGCCGGCAGCTGCTGTGCAGATGAAAGCGTGGGTCTGAGGCTGCGGAGGCCGGGGGGAGCCGTGCAGAGAGGGGCGGGCGGCACAGCGGACACCTGCCCCACCTGCCCCACCTGCCCCACCTGCCCCACCTCGCCCCGGCCGCTGCTGCCGCCCCCGCCCCCGGACGCTCAGCTGGACAAGGACCGGCCTGGGAGACGCTGGTAGGCCTTCCCCTAGCACGACTATGGTTCAAACACAGGATCAACACGTCTACATCTTCTAATTCTGACCTCCTCCAGTGAGGTTTTCAAGGTCACAAACTGCACCGAGCTGCACTCTGACTCCTCCTTCCACAGATCTCAGGTCATTTCTGGCAACTCAGAGCAATTCAAGCAGCAGGGATTATAGGGCAGTAAACCACAGGCTGGAGATCTTCTGAACCTTGTCTTTTTTTTATCATTATTATCCTCAAATCTCCCATCAGCCCCTGCAGGCCCGCTCCGTCCTCCCAGGCATCCACCCGGCTCTTTGCATGAGCAGCACAGGTTCACCTCCATCCTGATGCACAGGCTGCAGTGTTGGAGCTGCTGCTGCAGCCTGTCAGCACGTCCTGCCACAGCCAGACCACCTCCAGGTGTTCAGACTGAAGCAGCGTCAAGGGCAGGATGAGCCTCCGTAGACGAGGAGGAGGAGGAGGAGGAGGAGGAGGAAGGAGGAGGAAGGAGGAGATGGAGGAGGGAGATTGATACCACGATAACAAACCTCTGTGCAAAGACGTGTTTTCCTTTCTCGATGCAAGAGGAGGAACATGCCAAGCTCCCAGCTGCAAGATTCTTTCCCCCCTTCAACCCAAAATCTTCATTAAAACACGATTACTTGAGGCCGAGGGCTAATCCCCAACTCTCTCACATCCTCCCCCCTCACAATCCAACGAGGCAGTAATGAAACAGCGCCACAACCTATTTCTTTCTATTTAGATCCTGTTATTTGGGGGATTTTTCTTTTTCTTTTTTCTGTCTCTCTCTTTTTTTCCAGCAGGCAGAGCCCTTGACAGCAACGGAGAGCCCTGACGTCAATGCAGCTGCCTCCCAGGACCGTGTCATTTATAATGAAAGGAGTCAAGCAAAGCCCCCCCACGCAGCCCAACACACACACACACACACACACACACACAGTGAGGTCAGTTGCTCTCAGGGTGACAAATGACAAACATCAGGCGTGCAGCAGCAGTGAGAGCATTGGTCCACTCGTTTTCCTTAAGTCACCTTGTCACTTCAGACACACTCACACACACACACACACACACACACACACACACACACACACACACACACACACACACCTCGTCTCTTATTCTGGCATCTCTCAACTGTGCTGCTTGAAGTGTACAAACTTCCACCGTAGATGATACCAGAGCAGACGTGATGTCGTCAAGTGCCTGTGAAACATCCAGCCCAGATCCTGCAGGAGCTCTCTCTCTCTCTCTCTCTCTCTCTCTCTCTCTCTCTTTATTTTTTCTGCCAGGCACTACTGGGTCATCTGTACTGGGAGTTCTGACTCTGTCCATCTGCTGGCCAGCGTGTGTGCGGTGTGGAATCAGGCATGGAGGGAGTGAGACTGAATAATGGAGGGTGGTGTGGTGGGGTGGGAGGGTGTGGGGGTGGGGGTGGTGGTGGAGGGGCAGGAGTGTGGTTTGACCTTCAGGAACGACCTGATTTCACAGCAGAAAACCTTTGTTTCAGAGGAGGAACATGACAGGTTCTTGTTGCATGTCACAGAAGAGAAAGATGCAAAAAGTGATTATTATTTTCCCCTCTTCTCTGTGCATCCAGAGCTCAGGCATTTTCTACCCTTCTTTTTTTTGCAGCTCTAATTCTGAACCAGTGCTGTGATCTCCAGCTCTAAAAGACGCAGTAGGATGTTGTCATCCTCCCTCCCCCCGTTGTCATGGCAACCATTGATGTCATTACAGTATACTTTGGCCTGATGAGTGAATAGGCATCGGATATTGTGATTTTTTGTGAGATGGTTCATGCGAATGTGCTTCTTTCTTCTCTGCATCCGTCTCTTTCCTCTGAGAGAGAGAGAGAATGTGTGTGTGTGCCTGTGTGTGTGTGTGTGTGTGTGTGTGACAGGCAGACAATGGCTCTGAACACACACCATGAATCACTGCCTTTAAGTGGAGAACGCTGGCGTCTTGCAGGTTAATGTGCTGCACAGTCGCACCGTATAAATATAGATCCAATGTGTCAAAACGTCCAGAGTGTTTTACCTGCTTCTCAGCAGCAGCGAGGAGAACTCTCCTCTCCATGTACTTATATTTTTATTTTTCCAGCCCAGCTCATGGGCGGATCCCATTCAAAGCTCCCTCTCTCTCTCTCTCTCTCTCTCTCTCTCTCTCTCTCTCTCACACACACACACACACACAAAGTTCAAATGAACTTTGCATTAAAGGCAACAGATGCAAACTGTGAGGCTGAAATCTGATCAGCTTCGTGTTGCTGAGTGTGTGTCGGGCTTGGGGTCAACAGCCTGTTGTGTACATGGTCTGATCCCAGGAAAAGAAGTGAGACCCTGGTTTCTATGAACAGATTGACCCCCTCCCCACACATGCCCCTCCCTCCCTGCCCTCCCACCTACCTCTGCTGGTGTATTAGTGGGATTAGCTGTTCTCTGTCTGAGTGGGCTGATTGGATTGACGTGTTCTCTCGACTCGATCCTTTCCACACAAGCAGGACAAACCGCTGCTCTCAAACACCGCTGAGAGCCTTTTCAGCCTTCCACACGCTTGTTTTGCTCCCGGTATTTTTACAGAAACCTGCAATTTTCTTCCTGGATGTTGTAGCCGAGGACGGCCAATCAGAGCCCGGCTCGGGACAGGCCCCCTTCCAGTCATGCGTTGGATGTTTGGGTTTGAGGCGCTTTGATAAACAGTGACGTGCCACGGCTGTGGAGGTGGAACTGAGTCCGAATGGGAGACTTCAGTTCTTATCAGCAGGGATGAATAATTCAGCGGCTCCTCCTGCCTCGGTTCACACTGAGCATAGAGGAGTCGTTCCTGGTGCTGCAGCCGCTCACACCTGGCTCTACAAAGGAAATCAGAGAGCAGTTTGTTGTTAATCCTGCCCGTTTTCCTCCATCTGAGGTTCCATACTTTGAATGTTGGGCAGTGGCAGAAAGAGGAAGATTCACCTCGGCTTTGTTGAATAACAGCCTATTCCTGGAAAATGATGACAGCAAACATCTGCACGTCCTCATTCATGTGGACATTGTGGACTTAGACATTCAAATACAGGAGAATTTGAATGTGAAGTAAAAATAAAACTGTGCTGTAAACCACACCTCCAGTCAGGCAGGCATGAGAATGAAGGTGGAGGAGATGTGATGGGAGGATGGCTCCTCGCTCAGTGTCTGATTCCTCCTCAGACTCTGGATCTAACATGTACAGCTGAAGGCTGGATGTGTATGAGCTCCACAGCTGTATCACTGCTTAGTGTGGGGGAAAAGTTGTTCAGCTCCCATGGTTAATTAAGTCAAGACAACCAATCAGAGTAAAGCCCAAGTGACACGCTCTAAACTTAAAAAACAACAACCTCTAAGCTCAAAGCTAAACTAAGACAATACAGCTACTCTTAGGTAAAACAACTGAATACATTCCCTCGTTTCTCGTGGTTGATGTGTTCCAGGACCGCAGCGAAAAGTGAGAATCCAGTTAGTAGTGACACCCTATTTAATTGATCATTTATGTATATTATGCCCCGTTTCCACTACATGGTACCGGCTTGGCTCTACTTGAGCCTGTTGTTGAACCTGTCAGTACTGTTGTTCTAGTACCTGCTCACCTGCCGGGCCAAGCTGGGCCAAGCCGGGCCGAGTAGGGCCAAGCCGGGCCGAGTAGGGCCAAGCTGGGCCAAGCCGGGCTGAGTGTCATCAGAAACACCAGCACATCAGTGTCAGTTATAAAACAAACAAACAAACAAGAAAACTTTCCTCCTACAGTGAAGTTGGACTGGAAACAGTACATACCTTGTGTCACCATGCAACCCAACTCGTTTGGTCCTCTGGTCTTTGTAGTATTTCCCAAACTAGCCTTTGTTTTTCCACAGTATTTTGTTTCTCTGCCTCCAGGAACAACTCTTTACTCCTCGCTGTGGCAAACAGCCACATACCTAGGATCTAAATTATCATCCCCCATCCCCTCCATTGTGTCCGTATCATTATGTTGTTGTTGTTGTTCTTCTTCCCCTACAGGGTTTAGCGGTGTCGCGTCGAAGATGACGTCACATGCACATGTTGCTATGACGACCGGGCAATGGAAAATTATACATACATACATAATAAATTAAGAACCTGTGATGCATATTGAACCTGTGAAACATGAACTGCAAAATATAGAGGGAATACTGTATTGTCAGAAAATGCACTTTTTAGTAGTTCACTTTAAGGTCATCTCATAACCTGAACCCACTGAGTAGATTTGGTAGAGCGCTACAGTAAATACCAACAATGTCCATAAGAACCTGATTAGTCTGTGAGAGTGTGAGGCCAGTAGATCCCCCCCCCCCCCCCCGTATGTGTGTTAATGTGTGGCACTAAAGCGAGCCACACAGGTGTTCCTCTCGCTTACACACACACACACACAGACACCTACCTGCTGGAGGCCACCTTGGCCCAGGCCCAGCTTCAACCTGATTGGGCCCGTTTGTTTCAATGCACTCCATTGGCTGGATCCTAAATAGGCTTTGTGTTTGTTTGGAGGCACAGAGTCTGTCGGTGTGTGTGTGTGTGTGTGTGTGTGTGTGTGTGTGTGTGTGACAGAGGGAGGTGGAAACTTGTGCTGCTGCCGGGCTGAGTGTGTCTGAGCGTCTCAGACTGCGTTTATGTGAAGTGTGGTGCTAACGTCAGCAGCAGCAGCAGCTCCTCAGAGCGCTGTCGGAGCTGATGGCTGGAGTTTACATCCGGGAGCTCTGCCCGGGAACACCATCGCTCACTGACAGGTAAGTATCCCATCTCTTAAACACTTCCTCTGGCTGCCTCAACATCCTGCCACTTATTCTGCTCTCCCTCTTCCTCTGTGTATCCAATTAAAACGTGCAGACTGGAGATTAATCCGACACCTTTTTCTTTTTATTTTGGGGGGGAGGGGGGGGGGGGGGGTGTGACCAGACTGGTATTAAGTCTCATCAACCAGTGTTTCTGGTTCTGGTATTTCTAGATCTACATATTAAGCTGATGCAGGTGAAGCGGATCGTACGGACCGACAGGCCTCGGGAGCTGTAGCTCTGGTGGACATGATCCCAGGCTGAGCTGTGATTCAGCGGCTGATGTGGAGCACTGGGTGTGATTCATCTTCCCAGGTCGTGACCCCCCCGCCTCCACCACACAACCCCGGGCTGCTACCAGACCGTCCTGAGGAGCAGACGCTGGCACAGTGCATGAGGAGCAGATCAGTCAGTAAATATCACACAACACACAAAGGAAGACACCCACAGTCTGTTTTTCCTGTTCAATAAACCTTTTTTTAATCTCAACAGCAAGTTAGCTTATGTGTGGTCAACATCAATGAAGGTAAATATAAAACTGGATCTATTGAGAGATTGATGTTTGTCGTTTTATCAGCAGGAGGTGAAATTATGATACTCGGAAACACGTCCACTAGAATCTTCATGACTTTAGTCTTCAACTAGAGAAATATTGCTATAATACTTTTAAATGGCATACACTGATTGACCAACAAGAGAAATCAAAGCATGGTAGAGAAGCTGATAGAGAAGCTCCAAAACGCCACATGGTGGGTTTGTACAGGGAAACTTCTGAGGGACTTTGGTTTTGTACCTTTGTAAAACCTGGCTCTACTGACGCTCGGAAGAGAACGAGAAGAACATGGAAATAAAAAGAAACAATAAAAGGGGGGAGGGATGGGGGGGGGGTTCAACCAGACATAATGGTGCTATTCAAAAAAGTCTTCATTCAGATTGAAAAAAGTAAAAGGCACACTGAACACTTTTCACGTTCAACACAAAATTCACCTCGGTGCGACTCGAGCGCGCAACCAGAGATTCACTACACCTCTAATTTGTACAAAGAAAGTGTTACTCCTCCTCCTCCTCCTCAGATTAAAATCGCAACTCAGATAAAGTGTTACTGTGTCTGGTCTTTCTTTGAAAGATTTGACTTTTCTGCTTTGTGTCCATTATCGGTGGGGAAGCCAGCGAGGAGAGAGGCGTTTCCTGCAGACGCAGCCTCCTCTCGTCTGCCAGGGAACGGCTGCGAGCCTTCTACACCTCCGCCGCTCCCTCCTCCTCCTCCTCCTCTCCCGCTGCGTCTCCTCTTCCCCCTCGTTGTCAAAGTGCTCCAGTATTCAACTTCCACAGATCACCCTGTAGCTGCTCTAGCGCCAACACTGACAGGATGAAAGAAAACAATCAAAACATCCACCCAAAAGGCTAAAATCCACCCTTCCTAACGGCCAGGCTGCTGTTCTGGCACATCCAGATGTTCTGGCACATCCAGATGTTCTGAAACATCCAGAATCATCAGCCACAAATCCCTGGTAGCTACAGGACTAGACTGCAGAGCTACGTAGAGATCAGAGCTAATCTGATTCTGTTTCTGTGGTTAAAAATGACCAAATCACTTCAGACGATTATAAACCCTGAGCGATACGTTCACTGTGACCTCATGTTGCTGTTATTCTCCCATCGACCCAAACTCTTAGAAATACAGGTTTTTAACTTCCAGTTTTGTACCTGTGGCCTGTAGATTTTATTTAAACACTCAGATGAAACGTATCGCATATTGTATTGAATTCTTAAACATTTCTACTCTCATCTGAGAAGCTCTTTCAGTTCAGATCTATGTTCAAATATCTACAATGAGTCCATCTGTCACGGCCTGCATCTATGTTATTTATCCCTTTCAATGTCAACGAGGACGCTGTTGTAACCGTTTAAAGGACATGCACGACTCTGATGAACAGTACAGTATGTGCTTGTAAAAGTCAAAGTCTAACTAATGCACAATTGATGGAAAGGTTGAATACCAAATGGAGGTTCACAACTTGTTCTGAAGAACTTCAGTAAAATGGTTTGCACATTGATAAACATTTACAATCACCTAAAATGGTTCAGTCATTTATGACCAAGACGTCGCCTCAGTGATGAGAAAGCAAAGGCCCAGCACGGAGGAGACACTGCCACTTCTTTCTAACCTTTGATAATCCAACTCATTGATCATCAGTAATGTGATTAGGAGTTTGCAGCTGGGTGGATTTTGACCTTCTAGTCTCTCACAGGACTGCGACCACAGTTGGTCCGTATTTTGGAGCCTCCACAGTCGAAGCTGTCCTCAGACTGTGGCAGAGCGCCGGCCCCTGGCTAACACCTGGATAACCCCTGGATAACACCTGGATAACCCCTGGATAACACCTGGCTAGCACCTGGCTAACCCCTGGCTAGCACCTGGCCTTAACATGCGTCTGTAGCGAGGTCGCAGGCTGGACCCAGCGACATGTCCACGCCGCCTCACACTCCGCCTCCATCACCTCTGCTACCCAGCCTCAGGTCTGCGCCTTCCTGCATGAAGTAACCTGAAGATATTCTGTATTCAGGTTGTTCTGACTCGTCCTCGCAGGTACACCAGAGCTCTCTCTCTCTCTCTCCAGTCTTCACAGCACATCTTTGTCCTGTGTTGATTTGTGGAGGTGATTCCCTGCTATGTCCTCTCCGGGGACACATCCTGACAGTTTGTGTTGCTAGTCACAGGACGCGTGTTAACGCCAGGTGTAGCTAACGGTCCAGCCCACAGGCCTGGAGGAGGGCTGGGGGGGTGGGGGGTGGAGGGGGGGGGGTAATCTGACTGCTCACAGCTGAACCCCTGACCCGTGACGCTCCAACACTCTGGCAGATGGCAGCAGTCTCTGTAATCTCATCTCAGAGTCCTGACCCTTCCTCTCCGGTTGTGGCAACCAAAAGTGTTTTTATTTTTTTCCTTTTCTTTTCTTTCCTCTGTCAGAGAAGTTACATCTGTGCGCTTCAAGTAGATGTGCTGTAAAGAAAACAAAAACAAAGAAACAAAACAAACCAACAAAAACTAAAACCAGAAAGAGATCTCTCGCCTTGCTGCTGGCTTGCTGTCAGTCACAGAGCAGTGGTGAACCTATGGTCAAAAATCCAGTGACGCTGACTGACGTTCTGCTGGTCTGGGCCTCACAGCCGCCCCAGCGCCAGAGAGCAGACATTCTTTATGAAACCTTTACGAGGGGAGGAGGGCTCTTCATCCATTACTAGAACCAGGATTGATGGGTACAACGACACAGAGACAGGACTGGAGCAGTGAGGATGTGAACCAGAGCTACAGCTGTGCGGAGCTAGTCCGCCCCAGGAGACAGCCCATACAGTGTCTGTCGTCTTCAGTAGTGACGACAAATGATTTGACAAGGTTGAAGAATGAATTGTGCAAACAAAAGTAATCTCACACACACACACACACGTGTACAAACACACACACACACACGCGTAAAGACGCACACCCCAGCGGCCGTCTGCGGGCTGGTCCCAGCGTTTCCAGGGCAGCTGAGGGAGAGATTATCTCTGGTTACATCATCAGCTCCAGTGATGTCACTGCTGAGGCGTCGGAGGTCCCCGGGAACCAATCAGAGCTGGCTGCACAGGTGAGGCTTCCATTCACAAATCCCTCAAACATGAAGGATTAATATTGCTTCAGTATTGCCACAGAAATAGAGTAATATTGACTGTCTAACAGCGCTACGTGCTCCACCCAGCGCCCGGTTCATCAGCCCTCATTTATCAGGCCAACACCAGCCACCACGCTCAGGCCCCGCCGGCCCCAGGAGGAGAGGAGGAGAGGAGGAGAGGAGGAGAGGGGGAGAGGAGGAGAGGAGGAGAGGAGGAGAGGAGGAGAGGAGGAGAGGGGGAGAGGAGGAGAGGAGGAGAGGAGGAGAGGAGGAGAGGAGAGGAGGAGAGGAGGAGAGGAGGAGAGCGGGTGATCACACTGCTCTCCAGAGTGTGTGCAGCGGGATGGAGAGGTGAAGAGAAGCAGTTCAGTAGTGTCAGAAATGAATGGGGATCAGTAGTTACGAGTCACAAACAACACAAAAAAACAAAAAACTGTATTATTAACGTCGCCAAGCCTGTACAAAAGCCTGCAGCTACAGATCTGTCTTATTATACCTATTATTTTCATTAGTCAGTCAACTACAACAGAGAACAGCTGGCAGAGAGGTTATCTGTTCAAAATAAAGCACAGATGAAGCTCAGTTAATGGTGCATTACTCACCAGGCCTGCGGCTTCCATCAGCTCATTGTTTACAACAACACAGAGCTAAAGTCACCTGCTGCTGCTGCTGCTGCAGCGGTGTTGGGAGGAATACTGTGGATTAGTGTTGCAACCTGGATCAGACCATCAGCGTTAGGCTCATGTTAGTGTGTGAAGTCATTCCTGTACTGTGGACATTCATGGTACCGTGATAAATGAGGGCTATTTCTCTCTTTAAATCTCTGGTTCAGTTGTTCCTTTCCTCTACTGAAATAACATGAAAAAACTGCACAAAGGTGTTGAGGGAACCAGTCTATTGTGGTCGGTGGTGTCCTATTTAAATACAAAAAGCACTGCCAGCCGCCGTCCTTTGGGTTTGCCTGTCAAGTCAGTCAGTCCTGAATGAGTTCACTTTCCAAAACCCCTTTGTGTTTTTTTCTGTCCTTCCTGGTGAAACGCTGCGTGCCTCCAGGACCTGGGCTTCCTCCTCCTCTTCCTCCTCCTCCTCCTCCTCCTCCTCCTCCTCCCCCGTGGGCTGCAGGGCGCAGTCCCCACGGGGCGGCATGGCGTCCGCGACCAGGACGGCGTCCAGGTGCGGGACCTGTCCCGGCCTCACGGAGCCGGGAGCGCCAGAACAGAGGACGAGAGGGAGACGGGGAGGTAGGCTAAGGGAGGATTTTGGTAGAGAGGTGGTCTGAGGTTCGTCACAACTAAGAAATGAAGTTCGTATTAGTCGTACAAAAAAAATGAACACTTCTCCTTCCCTGTTGCTACGAGCTCGTCCTCCACTTCCACCGGGGCTCCCTCTGCTCTCAGAGCTGCCGCTGCAGCTGCTCCCTGCTCAACACTGCTGCTGTCCTGCTCCGCTGCCTTCAGTTGACCAGGACGAACCCGTGCGAGTCCACCGTCTCCATCATCTCACTGTCCAGGAGGGGCCCCTGCAGCTCGGGCAGGTCCGAGGGGCCCGGCCCGGCCACGGCTCCGCCCTCTGCCTCTGCGGGCCCCGGCGGGGCCAGGGAGACGGGGTCCAGCTGGAAGTCGTACTGCTCGGGGAGCAGCCCCTCGGCCGCGGCCCCCATCGCCTGCTGCTCGCAGCCCGTAGGGTAGCTGAAGCCCAGGGCGGCGCCGGGCCCCGGGGCCTCGTGAGGCTGGGCGTGCAGGTGGTGCAGGTGGGGGCCCGGGGGCAGGTGCTGGCCGTAGTGGTGGTGGCTCATGAAGGGGTCGTACACCAGCCCCTCGCCCGGCTCCATCAGGGGGCTGAGGCTGTGGGGGTGGCTGTAGGGCGGCGAGGCCTGGGGGCTGCCCTGCTGCTGGGCCGGGGCCTGGTGGGGCCCGGCCCCCGGCAGCGGGGGGCCCTGCGGGGAGCTTTGGGATGCAGACGGGTCCAGGGCGGCGCCGGCCGCCGGGTAGGAGCCCTCAGCTATCTGCATCTGGTTGAAGTAGGCCTGCAGCCCCATGCCCTGCGACTGCTGCAGGTACATCCGCTTCTGGTGCAACCTGCAGGGCAGAGCACACGCTCAGAGTCCAGCACAAGCAGCTCCACCTGCTAGCACAGCTCCGCCTGCTAGCACAGCTACGCCTGCTAGCACAGCTACGCCTGCTAGCACAGCTCCGCCTGCTAGCACAGCTCCAGCAGCTAGCACAGCTACGCCTGCTAGCACAGCTCCACCTGCTAGCACAGCTACACCTGCTAGCATAGCTCCACCTGCTAGCATAGCTCCACCTGCTAGCACAGCTCCACCTGCTAGCACAGCTCCACCTGCTAGTACAGCTCCACCTGCTAGCATAGCTCCACCTGCTAGCACAGCTACACCTGCTAGCACAGCTCCACAAGTCTACTCCTACCAGTCTAATACAAATCTGTGCAAAGAGACGCGTCTAAACACAAGATAGAAACAATAAATCTTGATTATCAAACATTTCTAAGTTTTCTTTTATCTTTGTAAAAACTTTGTGTGTGGAAATAAAAAAAGTTGCTTAAATATTGAAACGCTCTCATGAGGTTGTTTTTTAGACTTGATCTAAATCTGATTTCAGAAATCTAATAAAACCGTGGAAACAGAATAGTTTCAACATCCATCTTCCTGAAAGTCTTGTGAGGCTCGATGACACAAGGAATATGGATTAGCAATAGCACTTTGCTGGATTTTTTTTCAGATGCATCTATTTTATTTTGTGACAAACTGTAATGGCTTGCCAGCTCCGCTCAGGCTGCATCCTGTCGTTCACCTCCAAACATCCTGACCTCCAGGTCTCAGCTGTCCTGACAGCAAGCAGCTGCACCAGGTCTGCATGTTTACCTGTTCATGCTCTCTTCCTTCCCCTCTGAAATACAGGCCGATCCTTTCATTCACCGTCTGTCTGGCTGCACATTGACCGCTTAAGCTCAACTCATTCTTCAGATTTGCTCCTGAGCTGCAGGTTTCAGCCGCTCTGACAGACGTTCCTGGAACTCTCCTTGTTGCTGCGCTACACCTGATTCTGATCATTCTGATTTATTTTCAGCTGAATTCCCTCCTCCCTCCCCCTCTCTCTTGTCTTTTCAGCACTGAAAGGACCTGCAAACTAGAGTGGCGCACACTCATCATCATTTCCAGCAGTTACCTGTGCTCCTGCAGCTGCTGCTCTAAACTTCGAGGCGTCTCCTTGCAGAAGAGTTGGCAGCTTGCAGGACTGTTGGCCAAGACGTTGGCCTGTCAGACAGAGCGGAGGGAGTTTGGGGACGGTTGTTTAGGTGAATTACATGACAGCAGACTACCACTGTTTCATTACTTTCTTGAGGAACTGATTGGTGGATTGACAGTGAAGATGAGTAAGGTCAAGATACAGTAATTTTCGGCCCTTTAGGACCAAACAAACCAGAAAACATTCAAATTTATCACAGAATTTTGACTTCTTAAAATCATGCTCAAAGCTAGTTTTTAGATGCGTAAATCGACAGATTGATTTCTAAAATAGTTGCTTTTGAAGATGTTGCCATCATGTTACATTCAGCAGCAGCTTGGCTTGAGACTGGGAGTCAGGAGGACGTCCATCACACTGTACCTGCAGTCTGTGAGTGAGGTATTGTGTCTCCAAACTCTGCCGGCGGGACAGGAGGGGTGGGTGCGGCCCCCCCTGGTATAAAGCTAGGTCCTCCTGCTGCTTGGAAGCCTCGCCCTGCCATCCAGACACAAAGACACATGAGAACAAAGCACGCCCGAGCTCACGTACTACTCACACATCTCTGATCCCCTCCTCCACTCCACCCCCCCCCTCCCCACCAACGTCACTTAATAAAGCTGTGTCAGGGCCTGGGTCTGCTTCATCGTGTGGTCTAACTGGATTATCCATGCTGTCTCCTGCCCAAATGCCTGCGTGGTGACTGATCAGCCAGATGCCTTCCTCTAAATGGCATGCACCACAGGGATTACACAGTAGTTAAATGAAATGAAAGCAAATTAAAAGGATGATGGGGCCCGAGCATCATAACCAACAAAGAGCTGCGTTATTGCATTATGACAGACAGACTAAAGGAAAACAACTAGATCTTGTCTGCTTCTGCAATTAATTTCGTGTCTGCTCCCTCTTTGCTTTTCTTCCATGCAGGAAAGCCTGTGGATCTTTTCTCTAACGCTTCCCCTGGCACAGTGACTCTACGTTAGTCTGTCATATGTGTGAGTGTGTGTGTGTGTGTGTGTGTGTGTGATTGCTCGGTCCTTTTGAGTGCCAGTCACTACTATGGTTAAGTCTGACTGACTTCAACAATGGCTGCATTCACTTTGGCCGGGGCTCCAGGCTCCAGGCCCCAGGGGGACGGGAGACAGTAAACAAGCCACAGTTGGCTGCCTCTCCTGGGGTTACACAACAGCCCGGGTGCCAATACAGGGTGAAGAGGAAGGATAGTAGAGAGGCCGAGGGCTTTAGGGAGGAAGAGAGAGAGAGAGAGAGAGAGAGAGAGAGAGAGAGAGAGAGAGGAGATGTGTGACTGACCTCCAGGAGGTTGTGCAAGTGGTGCTGTGGCCCCAGAGGACCCATGGCGGCCGCGTCCCCGGAGCCCATCTGCTCCACCAGCATCTGCACCTTGTTCAGCTCCAGGATGCCTTTGGTCCTCGCCAAGTTCTGGAGGTGCTGCCGGAACGCCACCAGACCTGGGAGCGTACAGACAGACAGGGTCGGTGTCGAGTCTTAGCGACTAAGACAGAAAGATGGAACAATGACACAGAATCGGGCTTGATCCTCTCAGACGTCAGCAGATTGGTCAACCAATTAACACTTTCATCGCCCCAATTCACAAGGTGACTCCATGTACGTCACGAGCTGCTGTGGGTGTGTTAGGGTGCAAATGTGACAGCGTGTGTGTGTAAGTGTGGCTAACACACGCACACACACACACACACACACACACACACACACACACACACACACATGCGCGCGGTGGCTCTGATAAGACGGATCCAGTGGTGACGAGCTGTGGCTGCCAGCGAGCAGATCTGACTCACCGTGATGGTGGGAGTTATTTAAAACAAGACTCAGCAGTCTGACGCAAAAAGAACCCACCGCATCCACACTCTCCAAAGAGGATTAGCAAAAATAAATATATAAATAACTGCAAATACCGACTGGGAGAAGAAGAAGAAGTAAGAAGAAGTAAGAAGAAGAAGAAGAAGTGCAGTGTGTCGATGTGCAGCCAGGAAAGTCACACATTCTAAAGTGATAATTATAGTTTCTACTTGGCTTAAACACAGCTGATTTATGACCGGAGAGCAGTGAAGAATAATGGAGAGCTAGACAGGTTGGTTAACATTCCTCCTTATGTTTCGACTCCTCTCTCCTCCCCGCTGTTGATGGAAAGTTTGACAAGAGAAGGAAGGCAAGATGGAGAAGCTACAGGAACTGAGAGGGAGAGAGAGAGACATGGGGGGTATAAAGAGAAAGAGAAAGAGAGAGATGTGGGCTGAAACCTTCAAATATCTGTCTGTGATTCATAATGTGAATCATCGGCGATGTAGTCGTCACGGGGACTGGAGAGGATGAGAGAAGGGAAGAGAGGAGGAGGACGAGACGGGGGGGAAGAAAGGGTGTGAAAAAAAGAGGAGGGGGGGGAGGAAATGACAGAGTGGGAATGAGACACTTTTATCCAGAAGGCAGTATACATATGTGTCAGAGCATGTGTGTGTGTGTGTGTGTGTGTGAGGAGGGTGTGAGGGAGCAGCTGCAGCATCTGTGCCATATGAATCGACGCTCCTCCTCCAGACTGGTGTGTGTGTGTGTGTGCGTGTGTGTGTGTGTCCACATTCACCAGACTTGTGGCGACTGAGCTGTAGGACCTGCGTTACATGTGACATCTAACTGACACTCACATGTGACTGACAGTTCTGTCATTGATTGTGTCTTGATTATCAGAGAGTGTGTGTGACAGGAGCTCTCTGGCCTGCGTTTGCCTTACAGATCACTGCTGCACGGAGCTGCCACCCTGCTCCCACAGCAGGGGAATCAGTTGGATTATAATCCAGCAGAATTACAGATCAAAGGCACCTACGCTCACCTGCACTGCACTCAGTCTACCAGGAGATTTCAGGTGTCCAGCTGGTTCCAGAGCTCGTCTGAAGCGTTTGCTTGTTTCATGCTGCTGGAGCATGTACTCTTAAGTGACACCTCCTGGATAGTGACACCTCCTGGAGGAGTTCACCAGGCTGTCCAGCGTGAGGTTGACAGCTTCTGTCCTATACGCAGACCTGTAAACAGGCTTTGATGTGGAAATCGATGCAGTTGCTGTTTATGGTGGATTTGTTGTTGCTGATGGTTGGCGAGGACCTTAACTATCATTGCACTGTTTGCATCCCCTTCCTCCTCCTCCTCCTCCTCCTCCTCCTCCTCCTCCTCTTCCTCCTCTCATCCATTAGCCTGATAATGCAGCGCCACATAACACAAGCAACTTGTGACCTTGTGCATGTGGAGGTCGCCCCTCAGACGGAGCGTCTGGGTGTACAGAGGAAGCTAGCGAGCAGTGAGCGGAGCGGTCTGCGCAGCGCGAGAGGAGCGAGCTGCGTGGACACGCTGGGTCTGACCTTGGGTGAGGGAGGTGTCGGAGGCGCGCCGTCCTTCTCTGAAGCTGATGGGCGAGCGGTTGTGCGCCTCGCGGTGCTGGGAGGTCAGGGCGGCCATGGCCGGGTTGGCGGGCCGGGCGCTCAGGAAGGGTGTGGGCGTGACGCCGGGGGCGGAGCTAGTGGCCGGCATCACTTCACTGAGGGAGGGGGGGTCCTCCAGGAGGCTGAGGTCGCTGTGCATGGAGCCCATGTCGTAGCCCATGTCTGAGTCCATGCTGCCCATGGAGGGGTTGTGGCCCAGGGTGAACAGTTTACCTGCAGGACAGAACAACCATGAATCTCCACTGAGGCTAATTCCATGACGTTAAGCACACAGTGAAACGTCCTGCAAATATGATGCGGTACCATTCATCCCTGTTCACAGTCTGATTCTGTAATGAGGCTACTTGTATGTTCTATAGCAGCACAGAATATGTACAAAGTGGTGTGGGACATGTCTCTGTCTCTGTCTGACATGACACCAGGTGCAAAAGAATTTACTCTGAAAGTGACCAGTGTGTTTTACTGGTTCTCATGTTATATCTGACAACTGCTTCAAAGCGGTGAATCCCTCCATTCACCATCCCCAATATGGACACAAGCACCTTTTCAGTAGTGCACACAAAGGAAACAAAAGGAAAAATACAAGTAATCGATACAGCTGTGAAAGAAAAGAGCTATATGCACCACTTGAGTGGTCTACTGCATCATTATTTATCCCTAAAAATAAAGTCAGGCCTGTTTATTCCCCAAGAGGAATAGACTAGACGCATTTTTTTCCATGTATGAGACAAACTGTTCTGATTTACAGTTTACAAATGCAGCCATGTTCTCCATGTTGTAAAGGTCGATTGCTGAGTCCATGCACTCATTCAAAGTGCATTTCTATCAGCTAAAAGCAGAATGTTCTGTATTTGTTCGTCCCTCATCCTCCCACTGACTCTTCGTCGACCTTGCGTCTGTTCTCAGAGCTGTTTAACATTGTGGCATGTGGCACACGAGCAGTACGAGTCCTGAAGAATAACTCATTCAGTTCCAAGGAAGAGATGTGTGTATATATGTCTGTGTGTCGTACCTTGGTTGGAGGGCATCGGCTGGTTGGTCACCTCAGAGAGGGTGTGTCGCCTCTGCCCGAATCGAGCCGTCTGATAGGGCGAGAGCAAGTGGGGCGGGTCTTCCTCTGTGTCGGGCTCCTCGGTCTCGATGCCCTCATCTATCGACGTCTCCATCATGTTGCTAGGCGACGAGGTGGAGGACTTGCGGAGGACAGTGGGGGGAGGCAGGGGGTCCAGCAGGCAGCCGTTCACCTAGACAGAGGGGGAGATATTAACGGGACAGGAAGACACAGAGATGACCATACATCTAAAACTGACCGTGCCAGGAAGGAAGCAGCGGGAGCCAGGACACACTGTTCGACAAATTAGACATTCTAAACACACACACACACACACACACACACACACACACACACACACACACACACACACACACAGACACACACACACGCAGAGGGTGCAGACACTAAGGAACAAACACACAGACACAAAATCCATTTGCACTCAACCACTTGAACAGAAGAAAGCGACCACCATACTGAGAATGAGGGCTCCATTAGTTCCTCTCCCCCCTCTGTTTTCCCTCAGCTCACCACAGTGGGTCTCATACTGGGAGTGTGAGGGAGTGTGAGGGCGTGTGTGTGTGTGTGTGTGCGTGTGTGTGCGTGTGTGAGAGTGTTACAGCATGTAGACAGGCCTGTGTGTGTTGGCCTAGAGGTGGAGGGTGGGGATAAAAGAATGCAGGGCCAGGAAGCCAGCTTTGACTGAAAGTGCTGTGTGACTGACTGACTGACTGACACACACACACACACACACACACACACACACACACACACACACACACACACACACACACACACAGAGACAAAGATCATCTGCATGAGTGGCCGCGGTAACCGGAAAGCCTGGTGTTGGCCTAGAAAGAGCAACTTTGCCCAATTCCCCATCTGCTTTCTGTAGTGTGCTGGGATAGGAATGCTGTTACTCAACTCTCTCTCTCTTTCACTCACTTACTCACACTCACACACACACACACACACACTCACACACACACACACACACACACACACACACACACACACACACACACACACACACACACACACACACACACACACACACACACACACACACAGACATAAGGGAAAGAAATCGACATTGAGAAATAGACGATGAAGGAGGGTGGGGGTCATGGAGGCAGAGCAGAGTTTCAGGATGAGGTAGAGGAGAGACAGAAACTGAATGGAAGAGAGAGGGAAATGGAAAACAGCTGAGCCAAAATCTGAAAAAGAAAGCATGGGGCTGTTGTCTGATGGGTGGGAGGGTGAGCGCGCTGAGATGGCTGGAGCAGCGCAGCAGCTTCCTGTCCATGTGTGTTCACACAGCTTTGCATTAGGTCACCTCGTCATCATCATCATCACAGGACCACTTACATAACCTGGCTCCATTCACGCAGATAACGCGCCCTCTGTCTGTCTCCCTCTGCTTACCACAGACACACACACACAGGCAGAGTGCACACGTACGCACACACATACACACACATGCACGCACATGCGCACACACACATAAAACAGTGTGTGCATCTCTCTTTATTGAAGCCAGGAGAAGGGGCAGGATGAAAAGGACTTCTTAAAGAATGATACAACATTGTGTGTGAGAGAGAGAGAGTGTGTGTGTGTGTGTGTGTGTGTGTGTGTGTGTGTGTGTGTGTGTGTGTGTGTGTGTGTGTGTGTGTGTGTGTGTGTGGCTCTGCAGGTGTGTGAGGCAGTCTACCCAGACCTCCGGTGCCTGTTCTGTAATAGTTGGTCAGCTCAACAACAGGCCTGGAGGGAAAGGTCGCTTGGTTGGCACAGACAGGCAAAGAGGGAAAGAGAGAGAGCGAGAGAGAGAGAGAGAGAGAGAGAGAGAGGGGGAGAGAGGGAGAATGTGTGTGTGTGTGTGTGTGTGTGTGTGCAGGACAGGCAGCTGTCCTGTCTGATGTGAGTGCTGGCTGAGTTCTTACATAAGAGAGCAGGTCAGCTGTGCTCTGGCAGGTTGACGGAGCAAACCAACGCTCTAAACCTCAAAGGAGTCTAGCGTGTATGTGCACGCACGCACGCACGCACGCACGCACGCACGCACGCACGCACGCACGCACGCACGCACGCACGCACGCACGCACGCACGCACGCACACACACACACACACACACACACACACACACACACACACACGCTCACACACACACACACGCGCACACAAATTTCCGATTCACAGCGAGCGGGTACGCCCATCAAAGCGAATCACTGTCAAGTGTGTGAGGATGGGTTCTCTGGACATGGCCGGTGATGACCGTAATGATCAGAGCTTTCACAGCCGAGGTGAGCGCGCTGTCATCTGAGGACACACGCCCCGCCCCCTTCTTATTCCTCGCTGTTTACTGCACCTACTTTGGGCGTGTTGACGTCCTCCACCATGAAGCTCTGCTCCGGGGGACAGGCCGTCTGGGGGAAGGGGAAGGCGTCGGAGGAGGCCTGGGGCACGGCGGGGGAGCGCAGCAGGCGGACGCCCTGCGGGAGCAGACCCACCTGGGCCGATCCGCTGGTGGACTGAGGGAGAACAAACATTCAGAGCCTCACATCAAAAACACCTCGTATGCAGGACCTAATAGCAGCCCTCACAATGACGTAATTAGGGCAAAGTGTTGTGAATCTGACTTTGTAATGTGAAGCGGGATCTGAGACGGCAGCGAGGGAAATGAAGGAGAAGTTGCACGATGCCGTTAAGAAGAGACGGCGGGCGAAGAAAAGAAAATAATGAATAATGGAAGTGAGAGGAGACGCATTAAGGATCAAGGCCAGGGGGCATCTTAGGTGGAGCCAGGACCTGGCGGGGTAAATGAATGGCTGAATGAATGAATGAACGGGCCGGGTCTGTCCGGCTGTTTGTTCCTGGGTGCAGGTGTGAATAATGGAGCTTTGATCTCGGGGCAGGTGTGGAGATGCTGATCTCCGGCTGGTTACCTTGACGACGGTCTGCTCGGCGATGGTGCTGGGCCGGCGCTGGCGGGCGTCGAGCCGCTGCTCCACGGGGAAGCTGCAGCGGTGCGCCTTCAGACGCTCCACCAGCAGGTAGTAGATAGCAGCAAAGTGGTTGTAGCTTTTGTTCTGCAGAGACTGGAGGGGCGACAAGACCGCACACAAGGTCGTCTTCCTTTTGCTACAGTTTCGTTTCAGCGCTGGGTTAATTAGCTCTTACTCAGTGAAATGCAGAAGTTTCTAGCACTTTGGATGCCTTCGTATTGTGTCCTGTTTGCTGCTGGTGATTATGCTATTTCCGACTAGGATTAATAAAGTAGCATGTGTGCTACCAGGATGGAAAAAAAACACATTTTATCAAGAGTACATTGTTACTTTCCACCCCTGGCTTGTCTGGATCGCTACTGGTAACATTTCTATGAATGGACAGGACACAAGGTAGGCCCCGTGCCTGTTTGCTCTAGGCCTCTACATCTGCAACAAGAAAGACCTTGTTCCATGGCTTCTCATCCGCCGGCTGTTTTTGAGTAGCTCAGCTCAGGCGCTCACCTTAACATGGTCGGACTAATGCATTCTCTGCCTGTTTACAGTGATGCTCATCCATTACTGCGGCCCTACGTCTGACCCCTGAGTGGCTAAGGCAGCTGGGGCCTCACCTCTATCGTCTTGTGCTGGTCGATGCCCAGGCTGTGCATCAGGCGAAGGACCTGTTCGCTGTACTCTCCCACCCCCGCCTCGCCCTCGCTGGACAGCGGCTGCTGGTAGAGGACGGGCCTCTGCACGGGGACGTACGGGGCCATCCACTTGTGCTCCTTGATCTGCGCCACAGACAGACGCTTGGACGGGTCCAGGACCAGCATCCTGCGGATCAGGTGCTCACAGTCTGCCAGAGATGGACGAGAGAAGTGTTTCACACTTTGGTTTAGTGCTTCTTTTTTTTAGCATGAAAGGGAAGTGGTTGTTTACGCTCCCTAACTCAGCACTCCTTGTATAAGCTATGACGAAGCAAATGAAACCACAAAGCGTCAAAGCGTCCACGTCAACGCAGCCCAGAGGAAGCAGGGCAGAGAGAGCTGCTAGCAGCGGCGTGTCTGCGCCCTCCCTCCCCTGCTAATGAGAGCTCCTCACCTCTAGTTAGTGGCGAGATGAGTTTGACGTCAGACACAGCTGGGGTCTTAACAGGATTACAGCTCCCCTGGCTGTGCCGCCTCGGCCTGCCTGCACCCCCGCTGCCCTGCGCTGCATTCCTGCCGCCGCACAGCATCTCTGCTGCTGCAGCCTTACAGCTAAACAGGTGCACTTTCAAGTCCCTAACCCCTGGGATGTGTTTTCGAGTTTTCATGGTGACTGAAAGCATTTCAAGAAGCTCAACGCAACACAGTCTGTGTGTGCCAGCATTAAGAGACCTCGGGCGCTGTGCACCTCCTCCACAGTCATATTCAAGAACTTTTCAGGAGATTTCAGGAGGTCCATTTTCAAGCTTTTCTAACACCTTTCAAAGGCATGCTCAAGATGACTGCTTCAGTTCTTCTACATCACTTGATAATACACAAAAAGCACATTGTGAGGGCAAACCGCTCCCAGGAGAACATCTTTTCATTGTCACTCATTCAGCCTTTGGTGTTGCTATCTCTCTTTTCAAAGACAGGGTGGATCATTTTCTACATTTTTCTAACTATACTGCAATGTCTGCTTTACTGCTGTGTCGGTTGAAATTTCTCCTTTGTGGGATGAATAAACTATTCTGTTCTATTGACGGCCCAGGTGAAGCAGTTTTTATAGTGGGCTCTATGATATATTCTATTCTTCTCCTTCTTCCAAACTATTCAACTATTTGTTGAAACCTATACTGTTTAAAGCCTCCTGAATTCAAGCTCTTTGGAAAACATCTAAATTGAAGTATTTTCACGGATTTCAGACCCTGACTGTAAAATGCAATTAACATTTTGTCTTGAAGCGTGATGAATAAACTTAGAAATGGCGCTTCTCGAATGCTGCTAAGTTTAAGCGCTTCTAGGGTTGTTTTCTTGTTTCTTCCTTTCTACAGATTTGGACCGTTAATCTTTTGCGCACAACTCTGAGCAGGTCAGCGAGCGGAGACATCCTGTCGTCTGTCACACAGCGAGGAGCGAGACCTCAGCCGCTCATAAGCCCGAGGACCTGGCTGCCAACATCAACTCCCTACTTCACATTCTTCCCAGTTGCCCTGCTGCTCTGCTGAGGTCTGCTTACATCACATTGGTGGGAGCCCGTGGCCGGACTATACGGCCCTCTAGCCTGCTCCTGGTGAGCATGCCCGCCGCTCACTGTCATCTCAGCAGCCTGTGCAGCTGCTAAGTTACAACTGACCTCCAACACATGTCGGTACGATTCCTCCGACCCAGAAGTTCCTGGTTGCTACAGCCGTGTTTGTAGCAACAGCTGAAGCTAGGCACATTTTTCAGAGCTGCGAACCACTGGGGAAGCTGGGACTATGTAAAGAGGCCGGCGCTGCATGACCGGCGTCTGGGCTCCCTGGCCCAGTGACTGACACGCTGCTCTCTGCCAGCAGGTTACACCACCATGACCTAACCACAGAACCATGCCAGTTAACACTTGCAATGTCCCAGAGGTGTAGAGTTACACCGAGCGCCCCCCTCGATGAGGGGGAGCAGCACGACGTTGTGAGAAGTCGAAGAGCGGAGGAGGAGAGGAGGCACTGAGAGCGGTGTACGATTCATTAACGTTTTCAGATGCAGGACTTTAAAAATAACTGACTATAAAAAGCCACAAAATGCAACCGTGGTGCATTGTTGCGCTTAAGAGCAGAACATATGCTTCGTCAATTATGAACAAAAATAATTTCAAAAACAACACTCAAGTGTGGGCAGTGATTGGTGAGATGCAGTGGCCCCAGGCGACCCAGATAAGTAGGTGGGAGCATCAAAACAAATAGAACATAGTGTTTTTATTTTCAAATGGGGGTCAGTTTGAGTTTGACTTGACAATTACCAAACAACACAGAAAACTGTTTTCCCAAATCCATGTATCATTTAGTCACGACATGCACGGCTTTTATTGAATCATTGACTATTTTAAGCAAAGGTGGGACAAAAAAGCACCGGCAAGCTGTGAAAAACATTTGTTACCACTAAATAATCCAGACTGAGACAGAAAACATCAGCGGACGCTTTGACCTGCTAAAGCTGGGTATTGACTGTGTGTAAATGGGCCTCCAGGTTGTTGTGTGTGACCAGCTACAGCAGGGGAGAGATGAAACAACACCTACTGTTGTTACTCAGCCAGATAGTTGGGAGTGGAGCACAACGCTGACATGGTTTGTTTTCACGAGTTTACTGCGTGGTGCTGGGCTGTGCCGTGCACCAGAGCACTGGCCGGACAGAGAAGCAAGAGGAGATGAGGAGGATGAGGAAATCGGCACACTCTGTTCCCCTTGTTCGAGGAACAGGGGCTGGACTGGGGATGGGGAGGGCGGGTGTGAGTGTCAGTTTGGCCACGGAGCTGACATTACACTCCTACATTCCTATTATTTCTTAACCGTTTCAAGGTTCCTGAACTAGAGAGGAAAGACGGGAGGGAGAGAACATTACAGAAAAAAAAAAGAAATCTGGTCATCTCTCTCTCTCTCTCTCTCTCTCTCTCTCTCTCTCTCTGTGTCACCGCTACCACACGTGGAGAAAGTGCTACAGATGGGACGCAGAGGAACAGGAGAGGAGAAACAGACAGGGCCACAGACGGACAGGAAGACGTCTCGCAGATAGAGCGCATGAGTCAGACAGACACACAAACAGACAAGCCGAGCCACAGACAGACAGGCAGGCAGGCAGGCAGGCAGGCAGGCAGGCTGCTGGAAGGCGTCACTGGCTCTTCCCCAGGTTACATAAACAGCTCCAGCTCTGGACTTAATCTGCTTGCCAGCTAGATAGCACAGCCGCGAACAGCAGGGCTGCTTTCAGGCGGCTAACCGACCTAAACATACACACCGACGCACATACGCGCATTACAGCGGGACAATGACCCAGCGTCTTAACTCTATCCCCTCCTCCAGACCGGCCCAGCGCTCTCTCATTAATGAAATGACCCCCCGACCGGCCGCAGCCCCGTCACAGGCTGCCAGCCAGCATTAACGTATGTATGACTCAGATAGGAAAGTGTGAGCCATTGTTCCTCTCAGGAATTTTCGCCTCAGTTCCAGGTTAAGAAATACTGAGAGGTGTTCTCCATAATACGTGTGTGTGTACATGCATGTGGATTCACAGGAGTATGGAGGTAGTGGAGGGGTGAGGGATGGGGGTTTGCGTCAGATTTTTTATTTTGCATCCCGGAGTGTCTTCTTACCTTCAGTCATGAAGTAGGGGATGCGAAACCTTCCTTCTAGGACTCTCTGTCGAAGCACGGGCAGAGTGGGCCCGTCGAAGGGCAGCGCTCCACACACCAGCACGTACAGCACCACCCCCATGCTCTGTCAACACAGACACACACACACACACACACACACACAGACACACAGACACACACACACACACACACACACACACACACACACACACGCACACACACACACACACACACACACACACACACACACACACACACACACACACACACACACACACACACACACACACACACACACACACACAAGGTCAGGCCAGAGGATAAATCAGTCAGAGGAAGGCAGGATGTAAATCACACACAAAGTTCAGTGTTAGTACTGAGATATTAAAACACAGGACAGGCAGAGACACGCAGGTAAACAGGGTTCATACACTTTTTAACCAACACTTAGTTTCCACTATACATGACTGTTCAATGTATGCATGAAATATAGGAATAAAACTATGAGATAAATGACCACAGTGAAAATGGCAATTTCTGAATACACTGAGAATGAACAAGCTCTGATTGAGTAATCTAGTTGAGTTGCATATACTCAACTCATTTAAAACATTCAGTCCATAATAAGAAACTAAGTGCTTTAGGATGTACTGAACACAGTTGTGTGGATAGGAAGTCATTCTGAGGATTTATGTTTTTATACAAAACAGTCATTTGTTTAAATTAACACAGATATTCCAGCAGTATGTTTACATAAAGTTACGTAAATGTTCTGGAATAAATTCAACCACCCGCCCATCTCGCACCTTGCTTTGCACATTGTGACCTGAGAAAGATTTTCCAGGATTGCAAAATGGTTGCAAAAGGACGGTCAAAACCTGTGATCTGAAACTGTGTTTTAACTCCCCCTAGAACGAGCTGATTTCCAGAGGCAGAACTTGAGCGTGAGCAGTCCAGTGGACCCCCCCCCCAGCTTA